>MU751554.1:4762-24568 GCA_026770625.1 Nicotiana glauca
TATTTTTTTTTGATGTATTTATTATTTATATTTTATTTTATTATTATTATTTTTTATTTATTTTTCAAATTTCCTAGTATTTGTTCTACAATTTTTAATGACATTTTCCTAATTAATTCCCTTTTTATCTTCATTCATCCAATTAACCAACACTGGTATCTCACACGAGTCACACAATTGCAACCAAAAGTTATTTTATTTTGATTTTGGAATTCTTTTACTTGGGGTAAAAATCACGTGCTCACACCCGGTAATCACTCCTCAAGAGAGGGGCTACACGTGGTATTAAGGCACGGGTCATCATATCCATATCTACCCTTCCCACCCCGTTAAGGTATTAAAGTGAGGATTGATCTCGAATACTATTGCATGCTATTACCCATCTGATCGCTGCCAACTCTACACTACTACAAAGTAGAAAGCGAGGGTTGCAATAGCTTTTACCCGATATGAGGGTCGGGATCGAATTCCACAAAGAGCTAGAAATTGGAGCTGGGTATCTATCTAAAATAGAATCGTGTAATTGTTCCAAATGTCACTTCCAACATTTTTGGGTTTTCAATTATAAACTACTATTATCAAACTACTAATTAAAACTAGATTATGCTATGAGATAATTGCTAAAGTTGTATCTAATGGTTTAAAGGGCACTAGGGTAGTGACTTTCACCTAGGTGGCTAATTGACTGGTAATTGCTTCTAAGGCTCGATTGATATAATTGGGAAATATGTACAACTGTTGCACAATTTTACTAACTCTCACACCTCTCGGTAGAGAGAGTGATTTTGCCCTGTTGACTCTCTCGAGACCAAATGGGTAGGCAAATTAGCTCAAGCAACTAGGGTTCAAGTCGGGCAATTACTCTCTTTAGGTTTAACACTATAATTCGGACAATCAATTCTCTTGGGTTCATCCCAATTCCTTGTTGGGTCAATTTGTGAGACTTAGGCTCTCTCTCTCAAGAAGAGCCAAATAAACTTAGCTCAAACCAGTGTTTGGAACCACCAATTCAAAAATTAAACCATAAGATTGACTCAAATACAAACACCCATAGTCAATATAACCTTAAATCACAACGCCCATCAATTACCCACACTAGGGTTGAGCCACAACCCTAGCTAATGGGTTTAGCTACTCATGCTTGAACAAGAAAATAGAGAAATAGATGACGAAGAATACATATTAATTAAACACTAAAGTAAATACAAGAGAATCTATTATTATAACTAAGCTAAAGTGGCCAAAATGGCTACAAAATGAGTCTCACGAGCGCAGCTCAAAGTCAGGAATTAACTGATGCACTAAAAATAGCAAAATGTTCTATTTATACTAAGCTGAAAAACTAGACAAAAATGCCCCTGTAGGGTTAGTGCGGACCGCAAAAATGGACTGCGGCCGTACTAGGCTCTTGGGCTTCAAATCTTGGCTCTCTGAACTTGGGCTCCACGGACCGCAGCCGCGGAGGTCTCTAATGCGATCCGCACAAATATGACCGTGGACCGCACAGCTGGAACCAGGGCAATTTTCACCTTTCTGAACTTCTCTTCCGCGGACTGCACATAATGGTAGTGCGGCCGTAGAGCCTTCACCGAGGACCGCACAATATGGAGTGCGGTCGCGTTGCTTGAAGCCTTGATTTCCATCTCTCTGAATCTACCTAGTGCGGACCGCGCAGAATGGACTACGGCCGCACTAGGGTTTATGCTTTGAATTATGCTCTCTGAATCTCCCTAGTGCGGACCGCACAAAGTGTAGTGTGGCCACACTAGGACTATTTGTCCCGAATTTGCCTTGTCTTTGATACTTGAGCAGGTTTCACTCCTTTTGAGCCGATGTTTGACGTTTCGTCACTTTGTCGATCAAACCTGCAATCAAGCACAACTTATGAGCCAATAAGGACTATTTTGTAACTATTTATAATCAAAGCGTAAGCAAAAAAGGGTATAAAACACGGCAAAATCCCTAGTTATCAACTCCCCCAAACTTAAGCTTTTGTTTGTCCTCAAGCAAACAAAATAATACCTACCCCTTAAGGGAAAATACAAGAATTTCCAGCTATCCTAAAGTAACCTCAACAAGCATTAATTGGGACTAACAATTGCCCTCAATGTGAATGCATCATTAACAATATTTAACCTTTGAACAACTATTGATCAAGTGTGACACAAAAGCATCAAGAGTTAACTCGTTACATCAAAGAATTCTCTCAATTACTTTGGTCATTGTGGAACCCAAACTCACACATCCTCAACTCCCCCTAAGCAAACCTCACCTTTTAGAATATTGACACACAAATCGAAGTTAATGGGAATTCACTCATCTCTCTCAAGAAAAGGTCACAAGTCCGACTCTAGGTACCATATACTTGCCCCTTATGTAAGTATCCACTAATGTAAGCTTCATTCAACTCAAGATCATATAGGGCTTTTGTGGAGTCATTGTGAAGGCTTTTGGGTTAGGGTAGGACATGTTTTTGTCCAAGTGGGTTCAATCTTCCCTTAAGCACTTCTTTTGATTCATTTGGCACAACTCTCTTGACTCTTTGATTCATTTCACTTCTTTCTAAGGGGTTAGAGAGACACATTGTCACTCTTTATTATGCAATTCAAACCATTTCTCCTTTTTCAACTTTCCACACCTTTCTTTTTTTATTTTTCTTGAATCCCTTTTTCATTCTTTCTCACATATGAGCATTCTTTTTGTCTTGTGCTTTTATTTCTTTTTCATTGCCTTTCCTTTTTCTTCATTTTTGTGCCTTATACCACTTTGTGGTCATCCTCGTCTATCCCCCCCAAACTTATACTTTTGCCATGTGCTCAAGGACAGATCAAGTGCCAAGAGGGGGTATCTTTTAGAATGGGTATAGGCTTGTAACATGGTTCTTAAAAGAAAAAGGTCTAAGGCTCAAAAGGGTTAACTAGGGAGAATTTTATTGGTAGTCTATGGAATTGTTCAAAAAATCATTTGAATCAATGAGAGCCTATAATCACTTCTCAAGTCAAATTTCACTCAAGATTTCGCCTCAACAAACATTCAGGGCAAGTTCTAGACCATTGGCTCAGGACTTGGACTTGCAATTTGATTTCTCACCATACAGGCTAAAGGATTGCTAAAGACATAGAGTCAGGGGACCACAAGACCTTAGATACGATTTGAGCACACAATGGTCCCGAAATGATTATCGACCAACGTAAGAGTCTCAAGGCCACAACTTTCACCATCCTAAACACAATATTTTGTCATTGACCATGGGATCAAAGTCAAATGTGCTAGGCCCAAGTGAAGCTTTGCTTGAGGTACCCTTAACTATAAACTATCGAAAACAAAAACGGACTCAAACCCTTAAGAAGGTTGTCACGCCATCTATCATTATGAAGAGCCACCCGGTTCATACAATACTTCACCTTTGGAAAGAACCGTGGCATTAAGAAAACCAAAGGCTTATTAAAACGTCCAAAATAAAACAAAAGGCTATGAGCCTATATAAGAAGCTAAAAATGAAAAATTTTTGCGAAAATAGAAAATAGAATGAATATATACAATAGGGGAATGAATATACAATGGGAAATGAATATATACAATGATGTAACTTTATATAGAGACCCAAGGAAGGATAAAAAGTACTATAAAAGTAACTAAATGTAAGATTATATACAGACCAAATGAAAATTAAGAAAGCATAAACTAAATCAATATATATATACAGTCATCCAAGGATAAAAAGTAGGCACACCCCCTCAAATAAAAGCTGGCATTGTCCCCAATTCCAACTAACAAAATAAGCACCAAAAAGTATAAGGAAAGGATATGAAGACTCCCTAAGCCTCCTCCGTCTGCATAGGATCATGAGTGGTCCCTGAGTCCTCGGTATGCTCGGGAACCTCAAACTGGCTCTCGGTATCCTGCTGCTCAGCTGCTGGGACCTGGGCCTGGACCTGTACTAGCTCTAGCTCTGGTACACTCTGTGGTTGACTGGAGGAAGCCTTTAGTGGGTCCGCCAACTAGATGATGGCATCATCTGCACTGGGGATCTTCCTCCTCTTCTTTGGAGGCCTCTGTATCTGCTTCGGGTTATTGGCTACTGCTGGCGCTGGTGCTGGAGCTAGGTCCTCAAACAATAAGTCTAAGGCAGCCGGTCTGCCTTCAGTCTCTCCACTTCCGCCCTGAACTCCTTCACGGACTCCCTGGAGGCCCGTGTCTTCTATAACTTCTTGTGCTCCTTGGCAAGCTCCTTTATAGCCTTGCCATGTGAATCCACTACCTTAACCAAGGCACTCTAGGTACTGAGGATCTTCTCCTGGTTTTTTAAAATCTTCTTCAATGCATCCTCAATGGACTGTGGGACCTGTGCTGGCTGTGGTGCCGATTGAGCCTCAATGGTGGAGGTATAGGTAGACAACTTGGATAAAGAAGTATACATCCAGTTGTTCAGGCTCTGAAGTGTCTTGCTCAGCCAGTGGGAAGTGATAGGATGGGCCCGAAAAGATAGAATCTCCGAGCCAACTGAGGTAGAAGGACCTGGAGGCAAGTCAGCAGTAGTGGAAGGTCCGGGAGGCATGTCAACAACTATGGAGGCAGGCTCAGTGGAGGCCTCTACCACAACTGGCTCTTCAGACTGGCCAGTTGGGGCAGAAGCAGGGGCCTTGTAGTTCTTGTCCTTGGGGTTCTCTGGCCCCTTCAAACTGTACCATGAGAATGGAGAAACTGGTTTGTCCTTGACATCATATGGCTTCTTTTCCCCCTCCAAGTCCCAGAAATATATAGAGAGGGTGTTGGGGAAAGGGTAGTTCCAGTTAGCCTCCACACCCATAAAAGAGATGATGCGGAACATCACATTCCTCACATTAATGGGGTATTCCGCCATGATTGATGCAACCAACACAGCCTGGTGGATAGGAAGAGTCTGGTAATGTGTAGTAGGGTCCAACCTGCTGCAAAAAAAAGTCTCCCAACCCCTAGCTTCAAAGTCCAGGGTCCCCCTCAGTATTTTACCCCAGCAGTCAACCACTCAGGCACGGTACCTGGGATTTCCAGTTACTAAGCTAATCACGGACGCACCCCCTTGCCCATCTCCAACTTTGCCAAATATAGAGTCTCGTCCTCGTTATTGAACCCCAAATAATCATTCAAAGACTGCCCGTCGAACAATAACTTTTTGTCACGAACCTTGGTCACTTTGGAACCCTTGACGATGTGGGCCACATTAAAATAAAATTCCTTGACCATATGTTCATTTGAATCTATACATTTCTCCATAAATATTTCCCAGTCCGGTCTAGTTCTAAATTGCCTCTGCACGTCAGGGTTGTGGGGTAGCAAGTCTTTGTCAATAAAGCTCCTCTCTGGTATCAAATGCCTCACCGGCCACCACTCCCTAAACTTATGATATGCTACTTGGATCACAAATCTGTCCTCCCAAACAGCGGCCTTCCTAGTTCCATCAATGCCTCCCACCTGAGGCTCATCACCCCCAGATCCCTGCACCTCATCCTCATCTCCACCTGCACTCTCCCCAGATAATGAAGCTGTGGGGGAGGTGGAGTCATCCCCACTACTGACTGCCGACCCCTCAGATGAATCAGAAATGATATTAACTGGCCTCCGGATAGTGGGTGATAGAGGAGGAGTATCATCAGTCAATCGAAAGTTGGTGACGATATGTGTTGGGACTGAGTTGGAAGAGACATCCCTTGACGGTTGATACTCACTTCCCGAGGGATGGGAATCAGCTTTATCTGCGGCTTTTATCAGCTTCCTGGTTTGTTTTATGTTTTCCCGAGCTTGGGGAGTGAGTTTGACTATTCTCTTTCCTTTGCCCCCTCGGGAGGAATCACCTCTCCTAGCTTGTTTTGATCCTTTGACTCCTCGTTGTTTAACCATTGTCTGCAAGCACAAACATCTAACTTTGTTAGTATCAGCAGAGACAGTGAAACAGATGTGTATAATGAGTTGCAGAACAGAAGTAGAAAGCTACAGACACAGTTGCAGGAATAGTCCAGTGCGGACCGCACAAAATGGCAGTACGGCCGCACTGATTCCACAATAGACCGCACAGAAATGACTGTGGTCCGCACAGGTCTATGGTCCCAAAAAATAGCTTTCTGAATCTCACCACCGCAACCCGCACAAAATAGTACCGAGGCCGCGGTGGGCCAGTGCGGACCGCACAAAATGTAGTGCGACCGCACTGGTTAAAGGCACCTCTCTGAATCTCATCATCACGGCCCGCAAAAAATGGTAATGCGGCCGCGATGAGACTATCACGGACCGCACAAACACGACAGTTTTTACCTAACTTTGTCCCTACTCAATTACCCATTCATTATGCACATCAAGCACACAATAAACAGCATTTAAAACTAACCTAAGCTAACAAGAAGAGAAATACGGGAATAAGAAGAAGAAGAAGAAGAAAAAAGGGGCTACTGGGAATGAAACAAAAACTGAAATTATAAAATTAAGAACAAAGAAATGATTGAAATGTTACCAATTGTGAATATGAAATGCAAATAATCACTCTAAGCAATAATCACAATCATTAGGGAAGATGAACAGTAACTTTTAGGTCTCTAAGAGTTAATTTTTCGAAAAGGATTACCGATGACCCCAAAGGTCTATTTATAGAAAAACACGTGGGACGCAGTCTCACCTACCAGTGCGGCCGCACAAAATGGGCCACGGTCCGCGCTGGGTTTATTTAGAAGAAGTTTGAGAAGGCAACCTCTGCGGTACACACAAAACAGACCGCGACCGCTGAGGTCCACCGCGGTCCGCACAAAATGCCACGCGGCCACGGTGGCATGCGGCGCCGACAACGGTGCCAAAAGGTGATTGCTGCCAACTCCACACTACTACAAAGTAGGAAGAGAGGGTCGCAATAGCTATTGCCCGATATGAGGGTCGGGATCGAATTCCTCAGAGAGCTAGAAGTTGGAGCTGTGTATCTGTCTAGACTAGAATCATGTAATTGTTCCAAATGTCACTTCCAACATTTTTGGGTTTTCAATTATAAACTACTATTAAAAACCAACTAATTGAAACTAGATTATGCTATGATATAATTTCTAAAGTTGTATCTAATGGTTTAAAGGGCACTAGGGTAGTGACTTTCACATAGGTGGCTAATTGACGGGTCATTGCTTCTAAGGCTCGATTGACATAATTGGGGAAATATGTATAACCGTTGCACAATTTTACCCACGCTCACACCTCTCAGTTAAGAGAGTGATTTGCGCAATTGACTCTCTAGAGACCAAATGTGTAGGCAAATTAGCTCAAGCAACTAGGGTTCAAGTCGGGTACTTACTCTCTCGAGGTTTAACCCTTTAATTGGGACTATCAATTCTCTTGAGTCCATCCCAATTCCTTGTTGGGTCAATTTTGGAGACTTAGGCTCTTTCTCTCAAGAAGAGCCAAATCAACTTAGCTCAAACCAGTGTTTGAAACCACCAATTCAAAAATCAAACCATAAAATTGACTTAAATACAAATACCCATAGTCAATCTAACCTTAAATCACAACACCCATAAATTACCCATACTAGGGTTGAGCCACAACCCTAGCTAATGGGTTTAGCTACTCATGCTTGAATAAGAAAATAGATAAATAGATGAAGAAGAAGACATATTAATTAAACACTAAAGTAAATACAAGAGAATCTATTGTTAAAACTAAGCTAAAGTGCCCAAAATGGCTACAAAATGAGTCTCACGAGCGCAGCTCAAAGTCTAGAATTAACTGATGCCCTAAAAATGGCAAAATGTTCTATTTATACTAAGCTGGAAAAACTGGACAAAATGCCCCTGCAGGGTCAATGCGGGCCGCACAAAATGGACTGCGGCCGCACTAGGCTCTTGGACTTCAAATCTTGGCTCTCTGAACTTGGGCTCTGTGAACCACACAGAATGGACCGCGACCGCGGAGGTCTCTAATGCAGTCTGCACAAATATGACCGCGGACTGCACAGCTGGAACCAGGGCAATTTTTACCTCTCTGAACTTCTCTTTCGCGGACTGCACATAATGGTAGTGCTGCCTCAAAGCCTTCACTGTGGACTGCATAATATGGAGTATGGACACTTTGCTTGAAGCCTTGATTTCCATCTCTCTGAATCTACCTAGTGCGGACCGCACAGAATGGACTGCGGCCGCACTAGGTTTTATGCTTTGAATTATGCTCTCCGAATCTCCCTAGTGCGGACCGCACAAAGTGTAGTGTGGCCACACTAGGACTATTTGTCCCGAATTTGCCTTGTCTTGAATACTTGAGCAGGTTTCACTCCTTTTGAGCCGATGTTTGATGTTTCGTCACTTTGTCGATCAAACCTGCAATCAAGCACAACTTTTGCGCCTACTGGGACTATTTTGTAACAATTTATAATCAAAGCGTAAGCAAGAAGGGGTATAAAATACGACAAAATCCCTAGTTATCACCGTCCCATTCCTATCAATCCCCGAGGCACGTAGGACTACTAATCCTAAAGGGAGGGATATTAGGCTTATTTGAAGTTTCAAAAGTAAAAATCTAATGAGACATACAGAATATATAAATACTGCACATTAAAGGGGACACACATAAACACATAAGGCTCAAGTATACCTCCTTAAAACAAAAACAATCCAATAGCATGACTTAAACATATGAGTTAGGTCTGATTCTAAAAAAATACTTGAGGGAAGAGGAGATTGTTGCATTGCAGCAGGCCTAGCTTATTACATGACTCAGTTAGGAAACAGAATTAGGCCTACCTACTGATTGTAACACTAAAATAAATAACAGGGCGAGTCCAATTTTATTTTATATTGCCTAAGGCTTGCCTAAGTGTTCAAGCGAGGTCCTATAGGCATAGTATCTACTTAATTCAGAATGATGAAATAATAAAACTCAAAATGAAATGTTCGAAATCCTATAGGCATGCTTGATAGACCTCGTTAATTGAGGGAATTAGATTATTAAAAAGAACCAGAATAGACAAAATTAAATTAGACCGGTTACAGATTCTGCAGGTGATAATATCTACTAGTACTGATTTTAATACCTAGGAGCATGACATCTAACATTGACTATGAACGAAGCGAATCAGATTTATTTAAGAATCCTTATAGGCATGATTTCTATTCGTTACTGATTTTAACACGTTACTGGATCATAACCACTTGGGCCCTAAAATATGATATCTAAATGTGCAAAATTTTAGATAATCCCTATAGGCAGGTTTCTACCCTTGACATGATGTTTAAGGTGTAGAATTAAAATACCCTATAGGCATGGTTTATACCCTTGACATGTATAAATACCCAACCCTTTTCACTAGCCAGCCCCAAATGTTCACTACAAATTATTACAAACCAGAAATAATAAATTACATCAAAATACATAAAAATACAACTAGTGGAGGCCCGATTCTTAGTACCTCCCTGAGCTATGAAATAACTACCCAAATTACATCACCAGAATATGGACAAGTGCAGTGTGGAAATGCCAGTCCTCATGTGTCCAAGTTCAGAGGGAGCTCATGGGTCCCAAGGCAAGGCTCACAAGAGGGGACAAACCTTAAATCTAAGAGGAGAGTGAAGAATGCAGAAATAGAGTTCTAAGAGCTGAGGGAATAAAGGAGAGGGAAAGGGTGATAGGAGACAGCTTTTAACACATTCAAAGAATTGATAATTTCATACCAAGGGGGCAGGGATTGGGAATCCATTTCAAGGAGCCTACATACTTTGGCATGAATTAATTATGGGCATAAACAACAATAGGGAGTGTTGTCATGCTTGTAAAATCAACCAGAACACACACATATAAGGGTAACATGGAGGTTGTGATCCTAGAAGGACCAGATATGGGTCGTGCTCAGCAATATTCGATGATGTCATGCCCCAAACAAACAATAAGTATTAAACACATTGGGTTAGGAATTTAGGATTCATAATACATTAATTCAGAACAGGAAAAAAGAAATTGCAGCATGCTAAATAAAGGAACTGAATTAGATACAAGCAGTAGGCAGACAAGAATGCATGAACATTAAGTAACCATGTTATTGTTGATGCTAAAAACTTAATTAGAACATACCAGTCAAAGAAGCAAAGTTCACTAAAGAAAAGTAGCAGGACTTCGAAATATAGTAACTAAAGGTTTTCTAAACAGACCACAGTGCAAGTAGTAAAGCAAGAGAGTGTTTGAGTGTAA
Source organism: Nicotiana glauca (assembly GCA_026770625.1). Taxonomy (NCBI): domain Eukaryota; kingdom Viridiplantae; phylum Streptophyta; class Magnoliopsida; order Solanales; family Solanaceae; genus Nicotiana; species Nicotiana glauca. The sequence goes on from MU751554.1 coordinate 14,951, forward strand.
ATGTGAGTTCAGAACTAAAAGTGTTCCTCCTTTGTTTGTGAAAGACTTAGGGTATTTATAGTTGAAAGTAGGTAGTGAAATAAGGTAAACATCATAGTAGTATACTAATTTAAGAACTCAGAATCAATCAATTAGAGAATCAAGGAAGTATTCCCTTAAGTTAAGGGAATCAAGATCAAACGGAAAGATTCAATACCATATAAGGCAAGAAGAAAAAATCTATGCATGATTAAATAAGGAAGGAGTTAAGGTTCAGTAGGCATAGAGTAGCCAATTAGGAACAAATTCAGAAAAACCCAATTAAGGAAAGGCGCAGTAAAAATAAGGTACTATAGAAGATAAGGTAATGAAATCAGTTAATTTAAACAGACGAGTAGAATTCTAGGACTTTGAAAGAAAATCTTTCAATTACCAACAATTATGGAAAATCAGAATCAATCATAGGAAGTCATGGTTATGTATTTTCAGCATATAAATAGAGGTGAATGAATAAGAGTAGTAAACAGAGTCGGCCATATAGACAGAAAGAAACAAGAGATGAGGAAACACAATCATTCAGAGGTGGTATGTGTAGGCTAAGATTCAGCAAAACATATTCGAAGCATGGTGACCACGAGACATTAACAAGAATCAGGTAAACAGGCTAGCACACCGAACTAAGGCAAAAGAAGTCAGGCTAACACACATAACCAAAGCGAAGAAAACATGCCAACATACAGAACCAAGGCAAAGAAAATTAGGCAAACACACATAACCAAAGCGAAGAAAACATGCTGACACATAGAACCAAAGTAAAGAAATCATGCTAACACACATAAGCTAAGCAAAGAAAATATTTAGAAATTACGGCTTTTAGCAAAGTCAAGTTAAAAAGCAGTAAGAGCATGAAATCGGTCGAAGTAAACAAGGAAAAAGATTTTAATCATAAATAAATCGGTAAAAGCATGCGTAAAAGAACTCCAAGAAACCCTAGTTCTTCAAAGAAAGTAAAAACACTTCAGAGTAGACGATATTTCAGAAGAAGCTCGAGAATAATCAGATCATAGAATGAAACATGCTTAAAGCATGAAAACAACATCGTTTTGAGAGATTCAGGAGAGAGTTAGAGTTTCAAAAGGAAACCCAAATAGAAATTGATAGAACCTGTTGTAACTTCACAAATCGCAACACATATGATGTGATTTTGCCTGAAATTACATCAGAGAAACCTTGAACAATAGAACCGGAAACCCTAGGTCCAAATCGACATGGCCCAGGACCTTTTAAGACCTTAGAAATATTGAGCAAGGCGATGAGAGACCCATTGGAGACTTGGGGTTGAAAGGAGGTAGCCGGAGATGGCCGGAGAAAGAGGCAATTTATGGAGTTTAGGGTTAGGTTTGAGAGAGGAGAAAGGAGAGAGGATGAGAGTATCTGAAGGCGGCTCCTTTGAAAAAATGGCTTAGGGTTGGGAGGTCGTATGAATTAAAATGGTAAGAACAAATTCTGGCCGTTGATATTTTAGATCAACGGTCCTAATATGATGGGTTTTTTGGGTCGGGTAGGTGTGTATAGGGTCTGGGTCAGGTGATTGGGTTAAAAGAATAAAAATTGGGCTGGGAATTGGTCCGATTTTGGCCACAATTGGAAGCCAAATTTGGCTATAACTTGAATAGCCAATTTTCCCCTATTTAATTTATAAAAAAATAATAAATTAAAGGTACCAAAATAAGTTTTAATACATAATCAACTATTTAAAAATACCAGATCTAATTTTATGAATATAAACGTAATTAATCCTAAAAGAGACTAATATTATAATTACATACAATTTAACTTTGAAAAATACTAAATGACTTTGTAAAAATATGCAAAAATTATATTAGCCATAGTTTAGTATAAATATGAAAATCCAATAAATTAATAACCAAAAAATAATAATTTTGGGAATAATTATTGGGTTTTTATGGATAAAATAGGGTAATAAATTGATTTAAAAATCTTTAAAAATTAAGGAAAAATAGTAAAACATTTGGACATACTTATATATGCATGCATATGTTATTTTTAAAGTATTTTTCATATTAAAATTATATAGGAAAAAATTGAATATCAACAGCTGCCCCTCTTTACCCGGGAAGGATGAAAGAGTTGTCGGGTAAAGATATGATGACCAATTTTGACCGAACAAAATGGTTCGAGGAGGCTTAGGCCATGCCCTGGCTTCCGAGCTGCCTATATATCCTTGGTTTTAAAGAAATCAGGCCATATGTAGTTCAGGATCCGTCGGCGGAGTATGCCGACGGAGACTTTTCAAGAACGGACGCAATAACTAGGGTTGGGTGTGTGGCAGGTTCGTGGGATATTTGGGTTCAATATGGCTGCGGGAACTGAAGCGGAATCGCTTCTGCCGAGATGGCCATTGCTTGCCGGTTTACCTGCAAATAAACAATACAAGCATATATTGTGCATGAATTTAAACATGATGCAATTCCCGTCGGACCATGAGGATTGTCTTCGGACTGTTAGAATGACGTCCTTAGACCATGATGTCCTGGGCCATGAAGCTTATAATAAAAGATTCATAGGCCATGAAATGATGTACTCGGGCTATGAGGATGATGCCTCCGAACCATGATGCCTTTGAATAATGATATGCAACAAATTAAAAGGGGTCCTCTAGCTATGACATGGGGTTCTCAGGCTATGAAAATGGTGCCTTCGAACAATGATGCCTTTGGACAATTTGGCAATCTTTCATCCCATAAGATGTAGTATTTGTCGATCTTTCAGCCCATGAGATGTAGTGGATGGTGATCTTTCAGCCACGTAGAATGTAAATAAGTGGCGATCTTTCAGCCATGCAAAAAATATAAATAAGGTGGCGACCTTTCAGCCATGCAAATGTAAATAAGGTGGCGATCCTTCAGCCATGCAAATGTAAATAACGCAGCGATATTTCAGCCATGCAAATGTAAATAATGTGGTGATCTTTCAGCCATGCAAATGTAAATAATGTGGCAATCTTTCAGCCATGCAATATAGATAAGGTGGTGATCTTTCAGCCATGCAATGTGAATAAGGTGGCAATCTTTCAGCCGTGCAAATGTAAATAAGGTGGCGATCTTTCAGCCATGCAAATGTAACTAAGGCGGCGATCTTTCAGCCATGCAAATGTAAATAAGGTGGCGATCTTTCAGCCATGCAAATGTAACTAAGGGGCGATCTTTCAGCCACACAAATGTAAATAAGGTGGCTATCTTTCAGCCATGCAATGTAAATAAGGTGGAGATCTTTTAGCCATGCAAATGTAACTAAGACGGCGATCTTTCAGCCTCACAAATATAAATAATAGGGTTATCTTTCAGCCATGCAATGTAGAGAAAGTGGAGATCTTTCAGCCACGCAAATATGGATGGAGGTAGAGCTTAACTTCGGAAGGCAGAATGGTAGCCTTATGCAATGCAGGAAATGCAGATGGAGACATCATTTAGTCTCAGAAGGCAGAACGGTAGTCTTATGCAAGAAATAAAAGGGCAAATGGTGATAGAGCTCTTGACTCTTGGGGACATTGTGACACACGGGATATCCCCGGCATGCGTGGATAGAAAATATTGGTAAGTGTGATAGTTCTGAGAATTGTATTTCTGAGCAATGTTTATCTCGTGAGTATGCAGCATGCCTGATGCTTTCGTAATCCCAGTACCTCCATCCAAAGAAATATCATGAGTTTTGTAGAGGGGGGAGGTTAGTTCGTATCCCCGCTGGCTCTGCTTGACCTATACGGCTTTGATCTAGTGATACAGTATGTATCTTTAGGGTAGAGTTGCTAAACAAGGCGATTTTGATGATAAACATGCATGAATTTGTAAAAATATGACATAAGTATACAATTAAGAAACAACGTTTAGATGAACCGACGACTGTGACGTGGCTCAAGACATTGCGACCTCTCTTGCTACAAAATTCTACCCCAGTTTAATGGGTTGATGTTTCTGACGGTTGCTTGTGATGACCGGCTGAAACTCCTTTGGAATTTTGAGGGTCCTCCTCAAAATTTTGCCCCAGTTTCCAGTTGCGGAGGGGAAATGAAAATTTTATTGAATTGTGACCAAACCCATAGGGCTGCCTACGTATCCCCTCTTAAACGGGAATCAGGTTCGACGTAGTTCAATTATATCATATAGGGCAAACATAAAGATTACACATAGTAACGTTTGACTGCATTTGAGTTGATTGGCTTCGGCTAGACTTCTCTATCCATTTCTGCAAGTATGAGGGCTCCTCTTGTCAGAAGCCGATGAACCATGTATGGGCCCTGCCAGTTGGGAGAGAACTTCCCTTTGGCTTCATCTTGATGCGGGAAAATTTTCTTTAACACCAACTACCCAGGTGTGAACTGTCTCGGCTTTACTCTTTTGTTGAAGGTTATGGACATTCTGTTCTGATAGAGCTGACCATGGCAAACTACATTCATTCTCTTTCCATCTATAAGAGCCAGTTGCTCATAACAACTCATCACCCATTCTGCTTCTTCAAGCTCACCTTCCTGTATGATTCTTAAGGAAGGAATTTCCACTTCGGTGGGAATGACGGCTTTTGTACCATAAACCAGCATATAGGGGGTTGCCCCAGTTGATGTGCGGACTGTGGGGCGGTACCCCACTGTTTATGTTTCTCTATCATTTTCCTCAATATCTTCTTGATATTCTTGTTGGCGGCTTCTACGGCTCCATTCATCTGAGGCCTGTAGGCTGTAAAATTGTTGTGTCTGATCTTGAAGGTTTCACACATGGCCCTCATCAAGTCGCTATTGAGATTGGAACCATTATCAGTAATTATTGATTCTAGAATCCCATATCGACAAACGATGTGGTCGCGGACAAAGTATACCACTACTTTCTTAGTTACTGCTCTGTAAGATGCTGCTTCGACCCATTTGGTGAAACCTATGCCTATTTGAAGCGACAGGCTCGATTGTTCCAATAACATACATACCCCAGGCAGCGAAAGGCCATGGTGAGCTTGTTGCATTAAGCTCATTTGGAGGTACCTTTATCATGTCTGCATGTATTTGACAGCAGTAGCATTTTCGGACATACTGGTTCCAGTCCGTCTCTATAGTCATTCAAAATTAACCAGCTCGAAGTACCTTCTTTGCTAAGACAAAACTGTTCATATGTGGACCGCAGGTCCCAGCGTGGATTTCCTCTAGTAGCTTGGATGCTTCCTTTGCGTCGACATACCTCAACAATCCCAAATCAGGAGTCCTCTTATATAGGATTCCTCCGTTATGGAAGAAATTATTGGATAACCTCCGAAGTGTGCGCTTCTAAATAGAATTTTCAAGTTTTAGGTATTCTCCTTTTGTCAAATATTCCTTGATATCCTGAAACCAATGTTTTCCATTTGCTTCTCCTTTGACATGGGCACAGTAGGCTGGTTGATCATGGATCTATATTGGAATGGGATCAATAAAGTTCTTGTCTGGATGTTGTATCATGGATGATAGGGTAGCCAATGCATCAGCGAACTAATTCTGGACTCTAGGAACATGTTGGAACTCCGTCATCATGAACCTCTTTCTCAATTCCTGTACATGATACAGGTACGTGAGTATCTTGGAGTTCTTGGTTGCCCATTCTTCTCGGACATGATGTATGAGTAAATCCAAATCTCCGATCACAGTAACTCCTGAATGTTCATGTCAATGGCCATCTTGAGCCCTAGGATGCAGGCTTCGTATTCAGCCATATTTTTGGTGCAGGGGAATCTGAGTTTGGTAGACACCGGATAATGCTGACCGGTTTCTGATACTAGGACGGCTCCTATGCTAACTCCTTTGAAATTTGCTGCTCCATCGAAAAACAATCTCCAACTACCAAGATTCTGCAATGTCTTCTCCTATGAATGATACCTCTTCGTCAGGAAAATACGTTTTCGGGGGTTCGTATTCTCCATCAACGGGATTTTCCGCAAGGTGATCTGCTAGTGCATGTCCCTTGATTTCCTTTTGAGTTACGTAGACAATGTCGAATTCACTCAACGGGATTTTCCACTTAGCTAGCTTGCCGGTGGGCATAGGCTTCTGGAAGATATACTTCAAAGGATCCATCCTTGATATGAGATATGTAGTGTAGGCACAGAAGTAATGTCTCAGCTTCTGGGCTACCCAAGTCAAAGCACAACAAGTGCACTCCAATAGATAATATAGTGCCTCGTATGGAGTAAACTTCTTGCTGAGATAGTAAATGGCCTGTTCCTTCTCCCTGTTTCATCATGATGCCCCAAGACGCAACCAAAGGCACCATCTAGTACTGCGATGTAGAGTAGTAGGGGTCTATCTGGATAGTGCGGGACCAAGACTGGTGGTGTTGATAGGTATTCCTTGATTTTATTGAAAGCTTTCTGGCAGTCATCAGCCCATTTGGTGGCGGCATCCTTCTTTAACATCTTAAAGATTGGATCACAGATAATTGTAGATTGTGCTATGAACCGGCTGATGTAGTTAAGTCTTCCCAAGAAACTCATTACGTCCTTCTTGTTCTCTGGCGGTGGCAATTCTTGAATGGCATTGACTTTTGATGGGTCCAGTTCTATTCCTTGGCGAATCACAATAAACCCAAGTAATTTCCTACTAGGAACCCCAAATGCGCATTTTGCAGGATTCAGTTGCAGGTTGTACCTTCGCAGTCTATTGAAAAACTTCCTCAAATCTTCCTTGTGATTAGTGGCCTTCTTGGACTTGATGATAACGTCATCTACGTACACCTCAATCTTTTTGTGTATCATATAATGAAAAATGGTAGTCATGGCCCTCATGTAGGTGGCCCCTGCATTCTTCAGGCCAAACGGCATCATTTTGTAGCAGTACATTCCCCACGGCATAATGAAAGCCATTTTCTCAACATCTTTTTCATCCATCCAGATCTGATGATAACCAGCGAAACAATCCACAAATGATTGCAACTCATGCTTGGCATAATTGCCGATCAGGATATGTATGTTTGGTAAAGGGAAGTCATCTTTCGGACTGGCCCGGTTCAGATCCCGGTAGTCGACACAGACTCTGACTTTCCCGTCCTTCTTTGGTAATGGCACAATTTTGGCTAACCATGTCGGGTATTCTACTACCCTGAGAACATTCGCTTTGACCTGCTTAGTGACTTCTTCTTTGATTTTCAAACTCATATCAGGCTTGAACTTTCTGAGCTTTTGCTTTACCGGTGGACATGTTAGATCGATTGGCAGTTTGTGAGCCACAATAGATGTACTCAAATCATTCATGTCATCGTATGACCAGGCGAATATGTCCTCATATTCCTTTAGAAATTATGTGTATTACTTTTTTTCTGATGGTGATAAGTGGACGCCGATTCGTGTTTCTTTAACGTTTTCTGCATCTCCCAGGTTAACAATCTCAGTCTCGTCCAAGTTGGACTTTGGTCTGCTTTCAAAATTCTCAACTTCTTTAACAATATCCTCTGGTATGTCATCTTCCTCTGAATCTATGTCCGTTTGTTGCGTTGTCTCATTGCATGTCACAGTGACTGGTTCATCAAGATAAGTAATAGTAATGCCCGAGGCTTGTCGGGCCCTGGTGGTTCAGATGATCCAGTTGTTGAGGTATGCTCCTCTACTTACGGCTTGTATGGAAGGACCTTCCCCCTCCTTCTCGAACACAACACAGAAATCCATTTCATGGTCTTCTAAGAACAAGTTTTTCACTGCAGCAAGTTCCTCCTCCTCGTGTGTCCCATAAACAATGTCCGCCTGTTGGAAAGTTTGCTCCAAAGGTGGTATTGGTTGTTCCAGTGGGTAGTAGGGACCGCACCATGGGGGCAGCCATTTGTTGAATTCTTCCCAGGTATACTCATATCCCAGACCAAAAGTAGTGCCATGTTTCTTGAGTTTTATAGGCTTAGTGATTCCTTGGAGGTTCTTGCCAAGCCCCTTGCCAGGTTCGTACCCACTCCAGTTCAATAGACTCTCGATCTTGTTATCCCACCATTTATCTTTGTCAATGGTATTGACTCTCTTGATGTGGTGATAGGTCTCCCCACCTAACTTTCTTCTGCCTCTGCTTGCCGAAATGGTCTGGCGACTATATATAGGATTGCTACCGTTGCCGTGAATGATCATCTCCTGGTGATTCCACTCAAAATTTACCGCTTGATGTAGTATTGATATTACAGCCCCAGCAGCATGAATCCATGGTCGTCCCAACAGTATATTGTAAGATGCTAGCACATCTATCACTTGAAAATCAACATCGAACCAAGTAGGCCCCATTTGAAAACACAAACTAATCTCCCCAATAGTGGACATTTGGGAGCCATCAAAAGCTTTCACATTAATGGCTCCATCCTTTATCTCATGCGGTCCCTTACCCAACATCCTGAGTGTTACCAGCGGACAAATATTGAGGTTGGAACCTCCATCGACGTGACGACCCAAAGGGTCATCACCTATTTCCTCATTCGTTCCGTGCATCCGAGGTCTTGAAAAGCTCACTTTTATTTGCTTCGATTTACGTGCGCAGTCCGGGCGTGTAGCCGGAAGGCTTAAATATGAATTCTGTGCGAAAAATGATGAATTTTTATATTAATATGGTTAAAGTTGACTTCGGTCAGCATTTTTGATAAATGGACCCTGACCCGTGATTTGATGGTTATGGAGGGTCCATAGAAAAATATGGGACTTGGGCGTATGCCCGGAATCGAATTCCGAGGTCCCAGGCCCGAGGAATAAATTTTTCCGAGGAATGAATTTTTCCGTGAAATTGTTTTATGAAAATGTTTAAGGAAAAATGAAAATGAAATTTAATCAAAAAGTGATGGTATCGGGCTCGTATTTTGGTTCTGACGCTTGATATAAGTCTTAAATATGTGTTAAGCACTATCTGTAAAGTTTGGTTGAAAACGGACGTCGTATGACGTGTTTTGGACTATAAGTTCCAAATTTGGAAGTTTATGAAACTTAGAAGAAAATCATGGGTTTTGAGGCTTGATTCTATGTATATGATGTTATTTTGGCGATTCGATCGCACGAGTAAGTCCGTAGGATGTTTTTGAAGTTGTGTGCATAATTGGTTTGGAGCCCTGAGGGCTCGGGAGAGTTTTGGATAGGCATCAGATTGCATTTTCTCATTGTTGAAAAACCTGGTGTGCTTCAGTTCTGCAGGCTTCGCAATTGCGAAGCCAACACTCGCAAATGCGAGCTCGCAATTGCGAGCTTTGTATCGCAAATGCGAGATATCCCCTGGGCAGCTTCATTCGCAAATGCGAAGAAATCGATCGCAAATGCGATGCCCGCCTTTAGCCTCAACCTTCGCAAATGCGAACATTTGTCCGCTATTGCGATATTGAACCTTCGCAAATGCGAACCTTCCAGTATCCTTCATAGTTCGCAAATGCGAACTCAGCTTCGCAATTCCCATATTTGGTCGGGGTTCGCACGACATCAGAGACCTGCATTTTTCATACTTAGTCGAAATTTCACCTCATTTCTTCATTCTTTCAACTCAAACACCCCATAGGCGATTTTCCGAGAAAACTTTCTTCTCCAATCCATTTGTAAGTTGATTTTCACTTAATTTCTTCAATCTTTAACATCATTTATCATGTTTTCATCTTAAAA
>MU751554.1:24801-77484 GCA_026770625.1 Nicotiana glauca
TTCAATTAGCATTTGTTGATACATTCAAGTAATTTGTGACTAGATTCGAGCGGTTTTGTGGTAAATTCGAGGGGTAAAGCTATACTAGAGGTTTGAGTGGATTTTTTTGGAGCATTTGAGGTAAGTGTTTGATCTAACTTTGCTTGAGGGAATAGGATTAGAGTATTATTTATTGTTAATTGCTAAATGATTGAGTACGGTATATAGGCATAGTGACGAGTATCTATGCACCGGTGTCTAGTATGACCGTGAGTCTTTGTTGGTACTTGTTTTGGTATACTTTGGGACTCTTCCAAGCTAATTAATGATTTTCTACGTAATGTGAAAAGTTTGAGGATTAATTATGAATTGTGAATTTCTTTGGAGCGTTGGCTCAAACGATAAAATACTATCGAGTAAGAAATAAAAGAATTGGAAAGAGATGTGATTATCTCCCTTGCCGGGATGTGTAAGTGATTATTATTGCTCCCTTGCCGGGATTTGGATGTTAAATTGTCTTATTCCCTTGCCGGGATATTTCTTGGTATTATTTGTTTCCCTGGCCCGTTTGGTTGTGATTGTTGTTTGGGTGAGGAAGAGTGATTATGCACGAAGGGTCATTCCGTGCCATTGTTGATTATATTATGCACGAAGGGTCATGCCGTGCCATTGTTTGATTATATTCGCACGAAGGGACATTCCGTGCTATTGATGATTATATTATGCACGAAGGGTCATTCCATGTCATTGTTGATTATATTGCACGAAGGGTCATTCTGTGCCAATGTTGTGAGAGTTATGTGAGGAAAAGTACGAAGGTTGATGCCGTGCATTTTATTTTATTGCCTTGGGTGAGGATGAGAGTAAAAGCACGAAGGTTGATGTCGTGCAACTGTTGAATTTCTTGTCTCTGTTAATTATTGTTGTGCCCTGTTTCATATTTAAGCTGATGACTTTTATATTCGGATTGTACTCCCCCATAGCATGTTTCCCTCCCTTTTAACTGTTCAGTTTTGGTATTCTTTCCTTTTATTGCATATATATATAGAGAGAGAACTGTACAGGTTGATTGGTAGTCCTGTCTAGCCTCGTCACTACTTCGCCGGGGTTAGGCCAGGCACTTACCAGCACATGGGATCGACTGTGCTGATGCTACACTTCTGTGCTTTTTGCACAGATCAAGGTACCGGAGCAGCTTTTGGATCACAGCAGTAGCACGTTGAGTGGGAGCTGATTTCAGTCCAGGGACTACGAGGTAGCCTAGCTGGCGTTCGCATGCCGAAGTCCCTTTCTATATTTCTGTTTGTTTTCATAGTACCGAGACAGACATTATGTATTCTTTTATTTCGGACTTGTTTGTAGCACTCTTTAGAGGTTCGTGAGATAGCGACTCCAGTTCTTGGGTAGTAATATTTAACTTCCGCATTGTTGGTTTCCAGTTAGCTTGTGTTTTAAAAGACTTCCGCTTTATTTAAAGGTTTTATTTTTGTTATTACTATTGTGTTGTTATCCGAAAAGGTTTTAATGCTTGGCTTGCATACCTCCGATAGTAGGCGCCATCACGACTCCCGATGGTGGGAAATCTGGGTCGTGACAATCGATCAGGATTCTGGTGATAAAATAGTCTTCGCATTGCACGGTGATGTGCAATGCCTTGTTGTGACCCAACCCTTCAAGTGGAAGCTCATCTTCATGAAAAGTGATTTTGTGACTTTCCAATACCTGTCCTACCATGTTAGCTATTTCTCTGCCGGTGATGTTGCTTGGTACATATGCTTCACTCAGCACCCTCAACAGAGTATTCTTATGTGCCTCAGATTTTGTAGCAAAGCAAGGATGGAAATTTGTGCCGGTGTTTTGTTTAGCTGGTCGATGACTGAGTATTCCTTGGCCTGTATCTTCTATAGAGATCATCCAGCCCGATCTCGATAATGGGCAGCCGATTAGAGGCCTGCTTGCTCAACTCAGCCAGATGTTCCGGGGTATAAACTCTACCAGTTCTCGTCATACCCTATGCTGTAATAGCCTCTCTGAACCTAATCTTGCCTTTCCTTCTTACTTCGGCTGTATAGTTCCGTGGGATAACCTTTTTATGGAATGGCGTCATGGTCGACATCACCACTAGGATCGGCGTGGCTATCTTTACTCCGAACGGAGCATGTACCTTGGGCGGTAAAACTGCAACTTTGAATGGTGTAGATGCATTTGCTGGAGATACGAGTTCGACCTCAATTGGCGCTGGTGTATTTGCAGAGGATTGTTGCTTCAAACTCAAGTGGCATGGACATATTTATCTTGGCGTTAGAGGGCTGAATCTGGACCACGATCAGATTAAGAATGACTATTGGTTTATTTGGGTCTTCACCTTCTATGATCAAACCGATCGATCCATCGGGATCCCAATCATCCTCTATTTCGATCATGTGAACGCTTCCACCCTTGTGGTCCGGCAGAGGATTATTGCGGACATTTGGAGCAGGTTCCTTTTCCACAATAATCTTGTTATCAATTAAAGTCTGGATCTTGTCTTACATAGAACGACATTCGTCAATGGTGTGTCCTTCCATACCGGAATGGTATACACAGGATTTTTTTGGATTAACCCACTGAGAAGGGTTCACAAGAGTTCTAGCAGGGATAGGGGTGACATAACCAGTAGCTTTGAGTCTTTCGTATAACTGGTCAATAGGTTCAGCAATAGCTGTATACTGTTCGAAGGCCTTCGGTTAAAGTTTGGCCGAGGTCTCAGGAAGTTTTGGTGTGCAAGAAGGGATTGATAATGGGAAGGTTAGGCATTGTAGACTTGGTAAACATGTGCGGGTTAGGAATATCTAGGTGAAGTAGGCTGATATGTAGGAGGTGGAGGTGATTGATAAATGGGTGGTAGAGTTTGGTAAGAGGGTGAGGGTGCTTGGTAGTTTGGAGTAGGCTGATATGTGAGTGGAGGCATTAGGTAGGTTTGGTATTTGACAGGAGATTTAGTTCTCTGTGCCACCATTATGGCTCTTACGTCCCTTTTCTTGGACATACCTCCTGACAATAAGGCCTTATTTGTCGCTCGCAAGGCCTTGAAGTTCGTAACCATACCGCTTTTGATGCCCTCTTCTATCCTTTCTCCCAGCTTGATAATGTCAGAAAATTTGTGGCTCTCGATCATCATCAGCCTTTTATAATACTGTGGGTCTTGAGCCCGGACAAAGAATTTGTTTATTTGTTCCTCCTCTAAGGCAGGTCTAACCTTAGCAGCTTCGGACCTCCAGCGAGTAGCATGCTCGTGAAATATTTCTGTGTGCTTCTTCTTTAGATTTTGAATATAGAACACATCCGGCGCATTCTCCGTGTTGAACCTAAACTTGTACATAAAGTCGGATGCCATGCCTACCCAGTTCGACCACTTCTTCGGATCTTGGCTAATGTACCAAGACAAAGCATCTCCTTTCAAGCTCCTCATGAAAAGCTTTATGCGGATTCTCGTTTTTTCCTACCCCAACCAGCTTGTCAAAGTACATTCTCAAATGGACCCTTGGATCCCTTGTACCATCAAACATCTCGAACTTAGGAGGTTTGTACCCCTCGGGTAGTTTGACATCGAGCTGTATACAAAGATCTTCATAGTTCTGCCCTTCAATTTCCTTACTTTCTTCAATGCCTTAAATTCGGCTAGTTAATTTCTTAAGTTCTTCGGCCAGGTTTCTCATGACCAAGTCTTTATCATTAGACTCGGGTGTGCCTGAGATGGGTTGGGTGGAGTGTGGCATAGTCTCCACGTAGATGGGGGTATTATGGTGGGTGTGGCAGTGGTCATTTGTGGAGTTCTGAGATGAGCAGTGGGGTGTTTGAGGTATGGCACGTGTTGTACTGGTGGTAAGGAGCGAGATGTTTTTGTTGCTTTGGGATGTTCTATGGGGATGTAGGGTTCTGAGCATTTGGGAAATTGATATCTGGTGTAGTGAGGGAAAATGACAGATTTGCCAGATTCCAAACCTGATCAAGTTCTTCTTGGAATTTCAGCAGCTTTTGTTCAAGTTGGTATGCATTTTCCTTGGAAACCTGAGTAACATGACCATGAGTGACCTCTACCTGTTCAGTTGAGTTCTCCTTTCTGGCATTGTTCAAATCTTCCATCTTCCCTTTGTTCTTGTTTTTGACAGGACTAAGAGGATGAATGGGTGGAGGGCCTCTGGATATCGTGGAATAAGATGATGTTGCCAGAGTGCACGAACTAACCTTTGGGGAGGGGAAATAATAAACAAGTAAAAACAAAAAGGTAACAAGTTAGTGAGGATTATAAAAAGTATTGCAATATTTAAACACATAGTGCAGGAATGTGAAGCGTGTCCTAATTTGGGAGCCTCGTTGTGCTCGAGGTAGGCCTAGAGACAGATTGATTTGGAGAACTTAGAATGTTGAATGCTTCATTTTATTGATAAAAAATAGACGAATCCCAAAACGACACTAAATAAGCAAGAAATGAAAATCACTAATGGCCATTGGCCTTATTACATTTATAAAGCGAAAAAAATAAACTCCTATCTACTTGGTCCCAGAAGGACCTTCCCCAGGTTGAATGCTCTCGTTGATCAAATCCTCCAGTTCGCCTAGGTTCACAAGTAAAAATGCCTTTTCCAGGCGTTTTGCTTCATTTCCCTTAGCGTTTTGGCAGTCAGTGACTCTCTTCCTCATTTTTCCTTCCAATTCCAATAGACTGTATTCCAGATATTCCAACTTTTTGCTAGCTTTGGCGGCCCTCTCTTTCCACTCATTGATTTGGTCATTTGATGGAAGACTTCAACACCAGTATAGCAACAGTGGGGGCATGCTAATCATACCGAAAATGGGGACCTCATGCCTCATTTTTTGCAAAACAAAAGGGTTAGACCCTACCCCCATTAGACTCGACTATTTAACATTAACAATTAGCATGAAGCATTGAGTTCTCCAAATAAATGCACAGAACGTGATTATGTCCGTTTGGGTTGAGGGCAACCTAGTGGACTTTTGGACAAGGTTATCTTAAAGGATCATTATGCGGACAACATAATTGATCTGGCTAGATTTGACCATGATGCATGTACAATTTAAATGGAGTAAGGTTTCTTTGGGGTTTTATACTGGTACCCTTGAGCGGACAACTCAAGGGGGAAGGCTCGGAACTATCGACAGCACCGTTGATCGACTATTTTTACCGCAAATATGCCTTTCTGAATTTAAGGGGTAATGAAATAGGAAGAGCGCAACAACTCATTATAAGCGTTGTTATAGTATTTGTTTTGGAACGAGTGGAGTATGATGTTGAGCATGATTATGCAATAAATAAAAGCATGTTGACATGTATTTGCACGTTAAAAAAGCAGTAAATACAATAGTTTCATAAGTTAAGGCAATAATAAAGGAAAGAAACAAAAAAGACAAGTCAATTTTTCAATGGAAAAAGGGAATTGAATGCTTAAAGGAATTAAACAAGTAATTGCAAATAAAGATATATAAATTCACAATAACGGTCTGAAATGGTGAAAAGCCTAAAGTCCCCAGCAGAGTCGTCATGCTGTAGCGCCCCCTTTTTCTCGCGAAATCGGGTTTATGACATTTGGAGGGCCAACTCGTACCTTTTGGGATCTAGGTGTTGCATTTGAAGAGTCGCCACCTAATGATTAAGGTGCATTAGGACAACAATAGAGATTCAATTCTAAGTTTGTTGAATAAACAGGGATTGGGTAAGGGTTTGAAATTATGCCGAGGAGTAGGTGTTTGGCACCCATAAGGATCTACTAGTGTGGTTCCCGGCCAGACAGTTATTGTGAATTTGAGGTGCAATTAACATATGAGCAGATAAGGCTCAAATAAGAGGGAATTTCAATACACAATGGTTTGGAAAGTAAACAAAGTTTGAAAGAGCAATTAAAAGAGCGGATTTTAAGCAGAAATTGCAATGCTTTTAAAGGAAAAGGGAAGTAAAGGAAGGGGGTCCTAGGTTTGTATTTAATATGGATCACATCAATGCAATACCCGGTAATCACTCCTCAAAAGAGGGGCTACACGTGGTATTAACGCACCGGTCATCATATCCATATCTACCCTTCCCACCCCGTTAAGGTATTAAAGTACAGAATGATCTCGAATATTATTGCATGCTATTATCCGTCCCATTCATATCAGTCCCGAAGGCACTTAGGGATACTAATCCTAAAGGGAGGGATATTAGGCTTATTTGAAGTTTCAAAGGTAAAAATCTAAGGCGACATACAAAACATATAAAGACTGCACATTAAAGGGGAAACACATAAACACATAAGGCTCAAGTATACTTCCTCAAAACAAAAACAATCCAATAGCACGACTTAAACAAATGAGTCAGGTTTGATTTTAAAAAAAAAAAACTTGAGGGAAGAGGAGATTGTTGTATTGCAGTAGGCCTGGCTTATTGCATGACTCAGTTATGAAACAGAATCAGGCTACCTACTGATTGTAACACTAAAACAAATAACAGGGCTAGTCCAGTTTTATTTTATATTGCCTAAGTGTTCAAGCAGGTCTTATAGGCATAGTATCTACTTAATTAAGAATGATGAAATAATAAAACTCAAAATGAAATGTTCGAAATCCTATAGGCATGCTTGCTAGACCTCATTAAGTGAGGGTATTAGATTATAAAAAAAGATTCTGAATAGGTGAAATTAAATTAGACTGGTTACAGATTTTGCAGGTGATAGTATCTACAATTACTGATTTTAATCCCTAGGAGCATGATATCTAACATCGACTGTGAACGAAGCGAATCAGATCTATTTAAGAACCCCTATAGGCATGATTTCTATTCGTTACTAATTTTAACACGTTACTAGATTATAACCACTTGGGCCCTAAAACATGATATCTAAATATGCGGAATTTTAGATAATCCCTATAGGCAAGTTATCTAGATGTGAAGTTAAGCAACAACAATAACAACAACAACAACAACAACAACAACCCAGTATAATCCCACTTAGTAGGGTCTGGGGAGGGTAGTGTGTACGCAGACCTTACCCCTACCCTTAGGTAGAGAGGCTTTTTCCAAATAGACCCTCGGCATCCTTCCCTCCAAGAACTTCCCACCTTGCTCTTGGGGAGACTCGAACTCACAACCTCTTAGTTGGAAGTGGAGGTTGCTTACCATCAGAGCAACCCCTCTTGTCTAAGATGTGAAGTTAAGCATGTAGAATAAATCTCTATAAGTATGATGTATAAGGTGCATAATTAAAATACCCTATAGGCATGTTTTCAACCCTTGACATGCATAAATACCCAACCCTTTTCACTATCCAGCCCCAAATGTTCATTACAAATTATTACAAACCAGGAATAATAAATTACATCAAAATACATAAAAATACAACTAGAGGCGATCCTATTCTTGGTTCCTCCCTGAGATATGGAATAACTGCCTTAAGATGCCATTGATTCAAAGCCTTTCACAAACTTGAGTGTGTTAGAGTTCCCTAAGGGCCTCAATAGGACATCGGGCAGTGCTCACACTCATTGTACATCATCAGAATAGGGACAAGTGTAGTGTGGATATGCCAGCCCTCATGTGTCCATGTTCAGAGGGAGCTCATGGGTCCCAAGGCAAGGCTCACATGAGGGGGTCAGAGCTTAAATCGAAGAGGAGGGTGAAAGTGCAGTAACTGAGTTCTAAGAGCTGAGGGAATAAAGGAGACGGAAAGGGTGATGGGAGACAACTTTTAACACTTCAAAGAATTGAAAATTTCATACCAAGGGGGCAGGGTATTGGCAATCCATTGCAAGGAGCCTATATACTTAGGCATGAGTTAATTCTAGGCATGCACAACAATAGGGAGTGCTGCCATGCTTGTAAAATCAACCAGAACACACACATATAAGGGTAACATGGAGGTTGTGATCCTAGAAGGACCAGATTTGGGTCATGCCCAGCAATATTTGATGTTTTCATGTCCTAAACAAACCATAAGTATTAAACACATTGGGATAGGGATTTAGGATTCATAATACATTGATTCAGAACAGGAGAAAAGAAATTACAGCATGCTAAATAAAGGTACTGAATTAGATACAAGCAGTAGGCAGACAAGAATGCAAGAACATTAAGTAACCATGTTATTGTTGATGCTGAAAACTTAATTAGAACATACGAGTCAAAGAAGCAAAGTTCATTAAAGAAAAGTAGCAGGACTTCGAAATATACCCTTGGCTCTCAGCCGGCTAAACAGGCCACAGTGCAAGTAGTAAAGCAAGAGAGTGTTTGAGTGTAAGTGTGAGTTTAGAACTAAAAGTGTTCCTCCTTTGTTTGTGAAAGATTTAGGGTATTTATAGTTGAAAGTAGGTAGTGAAATAAGTCAAAAATCATAGTAGTATATTAATTTAAGAACTCAAAATCAATCAATTAGAGAATCAAGGAAGTATTCCCTTAAGTTAAGGGAATCAAGATCAAACGGAAAGATTCAGTACCATATAAGGCAAGAAGAAAAAATCAGTGCATGATTAAATAAGGAAGGAATCAAGGTTCAGTAGGCATAGAGTAGTCAACTAGGACCAAATTCAGAAAAACCCAATTAAGGAAAGGACCAGTAAAAACAAGGTACTATAGCAGATAAGGTAATGAAATCAGTTAATTTAAACAGACGAGTAGAATTCTACGGCTTTGAAAGAAAATCTTTCAATTACCAATAATTATGGAAAATCAGAATCAATCATGGGAAGTCATGGTTCTGTATTTTCAACATATAAATAGAGGTGAATGAACAAGAGTAGTAAACAGAGTCAGCCATATAGTCAGAAAGAAACAAGAGATGAGGCAAACACAATCATTCAGAAGTGGTATAAGTAGGCTAAGATTCAGCAGAACATATTCGAAGCATGGTGACCACGAGACATTAACAAGAATCAGGTAAACAGGCTAGCACACAGAACTAAGGCAAAGGAAGTCAAGCTAACACACATAACCAAAGCGAAGAAAACATGCCAACACACATAACCAAAGGAAAGAAAATCAGGTTAACACACATAACCAAAGCGAAGAAAACACGCTGACACATAGAACCAAAGTAAAAAAATCATGCTAACACACATAACCAGAGCGAAGAAAATCTTTAGAAATTAGTGTTTTTACCAAATTCAAATTAAAAAGCAGTATGAGCATGAAATTGGTCAAAATAAACAAGGAAAAAGGTTTTAATCATAAATAAATCGGTTAAAACATGCGTAAAAGAACTCCGAGAAACCCTAGTTTTTCAAATAAAGTAAAAACGGTTCTGAGTAGACGATCTTTAAGAAGAAGCTTAAGAATAAGCAGATCATAGAAGGAAACATGCTTAAAGCATGAAAATAATATCTTTCTGATAGATTCAGGAAAGAGTTAGAGTTTCCAAAGGAAACCCAAATGGAAATTGAAAGAACCTGTTGTAACTTCACAAATCGTAACACATATGGTGTGATTTCGCCCGAAATAACACCAGAGAAGCCTCGAACAACATAACCAAAAACACTAGGTCCAAATCGACATGGCCCAGGACCCTTTAGGACCGTAGAGATATTAAGCAAGGCGATGAGAGACCCATTGGAGATTTGGGGTTGAAAGGAGGTAGCCGGAGATGGCCAAAGAAAGAGGCGATTGAAGGAGTCTAGGGTTAGGTTTGAGAGAGGAGATAGGATGAGAGCATCTGAAGGTGGCGCCTTTGGAAAATGGCTTAGGGTTGGGGGGTCGTATGAATTAAAATGGTAAGAACAAATTCTGGTTGTTGATCTTTAAGATCAACGGTCTTGATTTGATGGGTTTTTTAGGTCGGGTAGGCGTGTATAGGGTCTAGGTTAGGTAATTGGGTTATAAGAATAAAAATTGGTCTGGGAATTGATCCAATTTTGGCCACAATTGAAAGCCAAATTTTGCTATAACTTGAATAGCCAACTTTTCCCTATTTAATTTATAAAAAATAATAAATTAATTTTTGGAAATAAATTAAAGGTACCAAAATAATTTATAACACATAATCAACTATTTAAAAATACCAGACCTAATTTTATGAATATAAATATAATTAATCCTAAAAGAGGCTAATATTGTAATAACATACAATTTAACTTTGAAAAATGCTAAATGAGTTTGTAAAAATATGCAAAAATTATATTAGCCACATTTTAGTATAAATATAAAAATTCAATAAATGAATCACCAAAAAATAATAATTTTGGAAATAATTATTGGGGTTTTATGGATAAAATAGGGCAGTAAATTGATTTAAAAATCTTTAAAAATTAAGAAAAAATAGTAAAACATTTGGACATACTTATATATACATGCACATGCTATTTTGAAAGTATTTTGCATATTAAAAATATATAAAAAAAATTGGGTATCAACACTAATACAATTCTGAAACATATTTGCAGCCAACATAGCTTAACATGAAAAGCCTAAGACTCTGTCTAACTGTTACTCTAATCTATGAAGCCTCTAATTTGTACTGAAAATACTGATTGTCTAAATATACTAAGACTATAGTAATGATAAAACCCCGAAAGAACTGGGGATCACCAAATAGCTGGTACGAGAATCATAGCACTCTTAATCACCAACCTGTAAATCATTACCTGCATCGTGAGATGCAGAACCCCGGGCAAAAGGGATGTCAGTACATTTTTATTGCACTGGTAAGTAAAGCAACTGAAAGAAAGAATTGTAAATGCTGAAACTGAAACTAAGCTGATAACTGAGAATTGATAATTGATAACTGAAATGATAACTATTGAAACTGAAATTGAAATGATAATTGATAATTGAACCGATAACTGATAACTGGTAACTGAAATGATAACTAATAATTGAACTGAACAAAGCAAGTAAGGATATGAATACTCCCTCTTCTGAATGATGAACAACCTGTTTATCTGAATATTAAACTGCTGCCTCATGCCCAATATATATGTTCAAAAACTGTGGCCTCGGGCCCAAGTATACGTATACATAACTGCAGCCTCATGCCCAAAGATGCATAAAGCATAAACTGCAGTTTCAGGCCCAAAGATGCTTAAAGCATAAACTGCGTCCTCAAGCCCAAATACAGGTGTTCAACATTCATGGATTTAAAATCAGGAACTGAGAATCACACTAAAATACATGATGCTGAAATACTGAACCATTCTGAGTTACATGATACTTGAATGCTGAGACTGAGACATGTATTCATGAACTGATTATGAAAATTAAAACTTCAACTATTTATGACATGCTGAGTAATCTAGACTAAGACTCATGGGCATCAAACCTAAGTCTATATTTATTACGCACTAATTTCACAACGTTCAGAATGAGGTTCATGAACGAGTTATGAAGCTAGAGAATAGAAGTTCTATAACTATTCAAGGAACTAGGCTTTTAAGTATATTTATGAGCCAATCAGTAACGTTGAAAAGAAAATCATTAAAATTTCCAAACATAGAGAGTTGGCCTTACATACCTTAACTTCCTGCTCTTGAGCGTAATACAACATTCACCAACCCTTTCAAATTTAGTCTAAATCAATACAAGTCAAAGGGATTCCATATTAGCAATAATTATCACGTTTTGGTTACTTAGGCATTTTATCAAGCATTTGGTGAATATAAAGCTTCATAATCCCTATTAATGGTGTTTCTACACCGAATAACCGATTCTCTTGCTCCTAGATAAATTATAAAGTCTCAAATGATTATAATCAACGTTATTCTGTATCGCCCAGAAGGTAAACAATACCCTTAACCAATAATCAACAATCAACACACCAAACCTATAAACGTTCATACTTTTCAATCAAACCCATCAACTCAAATATCATGAACTAGGGTCTATAATCATTAAACAAATGCTACAATCAATTAGAGGGTGTAGACATTAACTTTTTGAAGTTCAATCTCCTTGAATTCGAGTTCTACGGTTCTTTCTCTCAATAATGATATCCCAATTGAATATCTAATGATATGGAGGGTTTACCCATGGTAATAAGATGTTTGGAAATTGAAATTAACTTAGAATCACCATTAGAACTTACCTTGGATGGTGTAGGAACCTTTAAGGAGTTAGATTTTTTAGAGATTCCCTTTCTAGAGCAAGGTTTTTTGTTTTGGGGCTGTGGGGGACAAAATAGGGCTTAAAAATGACTCCCAAGTCCGCCACCACCCCCTGTAGGCCTGACCGTGGTCCCAACAGCGGCAAATAGCAGGAACGCTGCCTCACGACCGCGGTCGCGGTCCGAGCGTGGTGGTTGTGCACTATTCTATACAACAGGCATATCGTTTAGCACAGAGCTCCGTTTGTAATCACCTATATATCGCTAGAAAGATATTTTAAAGTCCTACAACTTCCATGCTTTGATATTTCTCAAATTTCTTACAAAGTTTCACTAAATCCTGCTGGAATACGGACCTTCTGCAAACTTAGTCAATTTTGTCGAATCTTATGCACCTCACTCTCCATCTTTATTACGAAACAACTATTTTCACCAACAATCATCCCTCTAGGACTTAATATGTCTAAAATATCAAATTAATACCAATTTAATATATCCACACCTAGTCCAAATGTACGGGGTGTTACAAAGACATTACAACTCGACTAACTCTAGCCAAGACGCGAACACAAGGATTTATGATTTACAAAGGATTTCCTATGAAATGCTTCTAAACAAGCTAAGTAGGAATTTAAATTTAAGAAATATTAAAAAGTTACAACTCAACTAAGGACATACAATAACTTGATATGGGGAACTAGTATGTAGCAGTGTTGTTCTTTGTTTTTGATGCACTTAAGAATTGTTTTCTTGATGATCAATGACACGGAGTGCTTGAGTAAATTCTCTAAGTTCTCAAGTGATTTTTTTTACCTTCCTTAATGTTAATAATACATTTATGACATCATTTAGGATGATGCGGGCAAGGTAGGTAAAAGATACACCTCATGTTGCACTATTTTTGCACTGTAGCATGTGCATGCATCAACTTTACAACTGACTCTAAAGAGTTGAACCATATCCCAAGCTGGAACCTTTTGATCTTAAGGTTTTGAGAATGTGTAACAGGTTCCGTATTTGGTTCTAGAGAGTAAGTTTGTTATATCATTAAAACATAAAACAAGGTACTTGTAACCAATCAATTTTTCCCTTTTTGATGATGACAAACTTATAATTGAAAATCCCAGCAAGAGTCGCACAGAACCATAAGTGAACCAGAAAGGCCTTAAGTTTCCCCCCTGAATCTGTATTCCCCCTTAATCAGTGCACATCATTTCAATTATGCCACATTTCTTCCCCTTTTTGGCACCATAAAAGAATAGTAACAAGCTTATAGCAAAAAGAAGTCTAGCTTGAGTTAACTCATGACACTTATGTGCATATCTAGCTTGAGTTAACTCATGACACTTATGCGCATACAATATGACTAAAAATAGAGCATAAAGATAGGGCATATACAGCAAAAAGGAAAAAGCTTGCATTAACATAATTTGGATTTTTCAACAGGAGTATAGTCAATGTTACTACCACCATCCACAATTCAGAACAACAACAAAATGCCACAAACATCATCATAAGAATTGACACTGAGGGACTTGACCACGAACTAGATCATAATAAATCAACACTAAAGACTTGACACTGAGGGGACACTCTTTAGGGAGCACTGGAAGAACAGGGCTTAGAGGCAAGGGATTAGAGGACTAAATCCATTCGAGCATTCACTGACATTTGCTCGTTGAGCAATCTCTCTTTTAGGTCCTTCACTTGTTTCCTAAGGTCAACATTCTCTTTTGTCAGACGAGCAACCTCTTCTCTTTGAGAGCTACTGGAACCAGGTGCCTCCTACAGCTAACTTAACTGAGTCTCGGGGATATCATTCCTTGCTTTCAATTGCCTTATCTCAGTAGTAGCACTGTTCTAAGATTGATCAACTGAGATATGGTAGAAGTGCTTCCAACCCCTCCAACTTTCTAAATACACTCACATTCTTCAAGAGTAGCTTTGGAGAAAGTTTTCTTCTTGGTGCCAACTTTATCTTGTCCTAGAGGAAACTTGAAGTTCTCAAAGACCTTGGTGAAAAGGAACCCATAAGGCAGCCTATGATTACCATCTTTAAAACCTGCCACTTTATTCATGTGCTCTATCATGATCCTAGGCAGGTTGATGGCAGTGAAGTTGTCCAGTGCTTCCATGAGGAATCGGTCTGCTCGAGGGCTGATAGATCTTCTCATAGCACGAGGCAGTAATACCTTTTTCACCATCTCAAATAGCAGTTGATACACTAGAAGGAGGGCCTTCTTTTGAACCCATTCCCCTTGCTGAACTGCTTTGACCTTCAAGATTGTGTTTCTGAAATTTTGAGAACATGATCCCTGAACACTAGACAACCCTTCAGCAGGCACATCCAAGATAGACCCCAACACAGTAGAGTCTATTACCATATCAACTCCTTTTACCAGCACACAGATTTGATCATCCTCAACTTTGAATAAGTCGGTATAGAAACTTTAAACTTCTTCCTCAAACACCTTTGGAGCATCACTTGTGAACAAGTGTGTCGACCGTTGAAACTCACAGATCCCAACCAGCCTCCTCCAAGTTGTTAGGGGAAAATGTGCGGCCCCATAGCACCTTTTGGCTCTTCAATCTCTTTTTCCCAGCACTCCTTGGATTACCAACTTTGGCCTTCTTTGAGGAACCATGTTCCTTATCAGTATCAGCTTTTCTTTTAGCAGACTTGCGAAAATTCTTCTCTTTTTCATCATACTTCACATATTTTTCACCCAATTCTTCCATCACACCGGCGCCAGACTCTTTAACAAACTTATCACCAGATTCCTTTACTATATTTTCACTGGAGACAAAATCATCACACTTGTTCAGATTTTCAGCAGATACGGAAAATCCCTTTTTTGTCTTGGGGAAACCATGCTTCTGTGAGAGCTTTCTAGTCAATGAACCACGTTCCTCAGCTTATTCCTCATCCACATTCATGACAGGCACTGACTTCTCACTCACAATTTTCCCATCTTTCACCAACTTTCTTCTCCTTGACTTAGCTTGGTTGTTCTTAAGAGCAAACTCAAGAGCCTCCTTCCTTTGCAACCTTGTAGTGGGTCTTTTAGGAGTAGACTCGTGAGCAACCATTGGTCTACTCCTATTAAAGCTTACTATTGGCATATCATCAGAATCCTCTTCACTATCCCCTTTTTCTTCTCTGTACACAGATCTTTCCTCAGGCACTACCCCTACACAAAGGCTCAACATCAAAACAAGGAGAGGGAGCAGGGTCAATATTGACCTAGGGTTCTTTAGAGGACCCCTGAGTTGGATCCTCCGAAGGGGGATCAGGTCCTCTAGTAGGTTCCCTAGTAGAACCTTCTTGTGTCAATGATTCAACGGGCATAATCTCTTTACCCTCTCCAACAGTCTTAGACTCTTTCACCGGAGTCTCAAACCCATCCTTACCTCCTTCGCTAATAACCCCTTCATTAGCTTTTGACAATATGTTTTCTATGGCTTTTTTCTTTTGTAAGTCCATGGACAACTCAGAAGTAGAAGGAGTCTTACCTATGGACTAAAGATTAGGAACTATATTTGTGGAGTCGGCATCCTCAGAATCAGAATTTTTGTCGACATTTAAACCATTGTCCACAGGAAGACTGGAGATTTATGGATTTTCCTCTTCTTCAACTGTAACCTTCCCACCCAGCTTTTTAGACAAGGTAGGAGGAGAGCTCATAGCCACAAACCTTTTAGGGGTTGAGATTTTGCAGCTCTTATGATAACCAAAACTCGATTGGATAGGAGAGGAGACTGAGTATAGAGGTGAATCTTCTGTAGGGTTTTGGCTAGTGGTGGTGTTGAGGGAGGAGTCTAATATCATTGTTTAAATTGTTGAGGACTCAATGGGGTGTCACTTGGAACACTTGAGGTTTCATGATTTTCAGCCATGGAGAGGAGTGATGAGTTCAGGAGAAGAGATGGGTAGTTTGGAAGAGAGAACTAAGAAGGAAAGTTTTAACATTTGATGTTAGGAGAAGTGATAGTGATGGATGCATTTAAGATTGATGAGGGACCGATTAGGAAAAGGCGCCAGTTTGAGAGTCGGGTCGATTTCTAATGGGTGAGACGTTTGGGTTCAAGAGACGCAAGGAAAAGAAATTGATACACAGATAATGTGGCACTTGTTTCAATTGTTCAAAATTGTTCATGAGAGAATACAGAAACTACTAACCTGTGTTAGAAGAACCAGGTTCCCTTACTAATCTTGCATCTGCAATCTTTGCCTTTTTCACCAGCGTTTGTTGCATCAACTGCCTATTTGCTCTGTAATCATCATGCGTGTCTACATGTAACGGTATAGAGATGAGTTAGACTTTCCTAGAAATCACTTTTTAGCTAATTTTACCTAAATATTTCTTTCATATCCAATCATCGAGGGACCAAGTTCTCAATTGGGTTTTATCAACCCTAATGCCATGCGATTTTTCTCGAAGTGTTCTCTGCTTAGGGCTTTGGTGAATATATCTGCAATCTAATCTTCTGTGCTGTAGAATTTCATACATATGATCCCTTTTACAACATTGTCTCTAAGGAAATAATGGTGTACATCAATGTGCTTGGCCCACTTATATTAGACTGGATTTTTGGCCATGTTGAGTGCACTTTTATTGTCGCATAAGAGAGGCACACAATCTGAGAACACTCCAAAATCTTCAGATGTTGTTTGATCAGTAGCAATTGAGCACAGTAAGAAGTAGCTACTACATATTCTGCTTCTACAATTGAGAGTTCCATTGAGTTTTGCTTCCTTGTACCCCATGAGATTATACACGAACCTAGGAAATATGCCATTCCAAACGTTGTCACGTGAGGATAGTAGAGAACTAGGTCTTGCGTTCCTTTGAGATATCTCAGTATTCTTTTAGCAACCTTCATATAAGATTTATTTGGATTGGATTGAAAGCTTGCACGAAGACCCACGCTGAAAACAATGTCTCTGCTTGCAGTGAGATACAAAAGTGACCCTATGATCCCTCTATACATGGTCTAATTCACAAAGGAACCAGGTTCATCCATATCTAGACGAGTGGTTATGGCAATGTGAGTGTCGATAACTTTTGATGCTTCCATGTCAAACCTTTTCAGCAATTCCTTGATGTACTTCTACTGACTTATCAATGTTCCCTTTTGAGATTTCTTCACTTGAAGTCCCAAGAAGAAATTTAATTCTCTCATCAAACTCATCTCGAACTTAGTCCCTATGAGTTTTGCAAATTCTTTACAAAGAGAGTCAGTTGTGGCTCCAAAAATGATATCATCAACATATACATGAACAATGATGTGACGACCCAAAGGGTCATCACCTATTTTCTCTCTTTTCTGCGCTTTTGAGGCCTTGAAAAACCTCACTTTTAGTTACCCCAATTTGCGTGCGCAGTCCGGGCGCATAGCCGGAAAGCTTATGTATGAGTTCTGTGTGAAAAATGGTGAATTTTGATATTAATATGCATAATATTGACTTCGATCAACATTTTAGGTAAACGGATCCGGACCCATAATTCGACGGTCCCGTAAGGTCGGTAGAAAAATATGGGACTTGGGCGTGTGCCCGGAATCGAATTCTGAGGTCCCAAGCCCGAGAAATAAATTTTTATGTGAAATTATTTTCTGAAATTAATTAAGGAAATTGGAAACGAAATCTGATCAGAAGGCTATGGTATCGAGCTCGTATTATGGTTTCGACGCCCGGTACAAGTCTTAAATATGATTTAATCACTATCTGTAAAGTTTGGTTGAAAACGGACGTCATTTGATGTGTTTCGGACTTAAAAATGGAAAGTTTGTGTTTGATGAAAAAGTTGGAAGAAATCTTGTGATTTGAGGCTTAATTCTATGTATATGATGTTATTTTGGCGATTTGATAGCACGAGCAAGTCGGTAGGATGTTTTTGAGGTTGTGTGTATGTTTGGTTTGGAGCCCCGAGGGCTCGTATGAGTTTTGGATAGGTGTCGAGTTGCATTTTAAACTTTGGAAAAAAAACTGTTGCAGGTCAGGTCTGGTATCTTCGCATTTGCAAAGTATTTCTCGCAAATGCGAGTCCAAGACCGCAAATGCGAGAAAGTGAACACCTACACGGGAGTCGCAAAGGCGAACAAAATGTCCGCAAATGCGATGAGGATCCTTCGCAAATGCGAAGAAGGGCTCGCAAATGCGAAATTCCCAGCCATCGCCAAAGTTCGCTAATGCGAACTTAATCTCGCATTTCCCAAATTAGCAGGTCGGGAGTTCGCATTTCCCACATCTGCAACCTGCATTTTTCATACTTAGACGATTTTAGACCTCACTTTTCATATTTCTCAAACCCAAACACCCATTGGCGATTTTTCAAGAACTCTTCCTTCTCCAATTCGATTGTAAGTTGATTTTCACTTAATTTCTTCAATCCTTAACATCATTTATCATGTTTTCATATTAAAATCAAGGTTTTACATGGGTAAAAATGGGGATTTTGGGTAGAACCTAGGTTTTCTTAAAATTGGGGATTTGGACCTCAATTTGAGGTCCGATTTCAAAATAAATCATAGATATGAACTCGTAGGGGAATGGGTAAACGGGTTTTGGTTCGAACCCGGTTACCCATTTATAGCACATTTGTAGCACAATCCCATTAAAATAGGGATTACTAATTAATAGCACTTCACAAATCTTCCGAATCCATTCATACAACTTTCTCTTCCTCATTTAATGTATTACTCCAAGATTCTCTCATTTGTATTTATTATACTTGTAATATATTAAATTTAATAATTCATTGTATTGTATAATTGTTGAATACATGATGAATAATATATATATTCATAGTAAATTAATGATACATATTCATATGTATGTATTATACTACTATCATATACAACATATTTATGGTATACACAATATGATATAATTATATTATTATAGTCATTCACAAATTCTTCAGCCATTGTATACATAAAATGCATATTAATGTTAATGTTCGTAAATAATTAAATATATACATGAAATAAATATATACACGGTATTATAATAGTATATAATTATGTATAAATATATATACACGATATAATGATGGTATTTAATCGTGTATAAATTACAATGATATTCTAGTATATTATATACGCAGTATACCAACGATAATTAAATAAATAAATAAAAGTTATATTCTAGATGTTACTTTTATATGTTATCATATTATTTTCTCTTTAATGTGCTTCTAATTTTTTTAGCCACGGTAGAAAGGTGATTGTGGAGCACAGGTGGCTGCTAAGATTTTGAATGGAAAAGAAATGTGATATAGTTCATGATAAATGAGAGAGAAATAGAAATAAGATAATACATGTAATCCCTAATCTTGTGGAAGAGTTACGTAAGTTACATACAATTAAAGGAAAATTATATTTTGTTTGAATGGGCTACATTTGTTTTAAAATATTCTTTTATTGAAATAAACCAAAAATAGTACTATTAATTCAAATACTTTTTTCTTAGTGACCTACAATGTAAAAATCTCCAATTTTAAATACTCAACTTTTTCTTCGTAATAAATTTACCTTGTGTGTTATAGAGTTCAGTTTAATGCTTATTACTTGGTCGCGCCTTTCCAGTATCATCCCCCAACAATAACGCCATTATTGTTATTAGTTGTCGATTATGTAATAAAATTGGCCATATTGCAAGTGTTTGTCGATCCAAGTCACACAATCACTTTGAGGCTAAAAGCCAATACATCACATGCCTCAACACTAATACTAACCCGTGAATAGGTGATTCCGGTGCCACAAATCACATCACAACGAAGCTGCATAACCTACAACTATACCACGATAATGAGGATATCTCCATGGTTGATGGTGACAAAATTCCCATATCACATACTTGTTCTACACAGTTACAAGCATCGAATATATTTTTAAGCTAAATCATACTCTATGTACTCCAGCCATTAAATGCAATCTTATGTTTGTATCCAAACTATGCCTAGATAATCTAACATCTGTTGAATTTTTTCCCTTCTCTTTTGTTGTGAAGGATCTAAAAATGCGAACACTGTTGGTGTAGGCGGAAGAAAAATGGACTGTGTGGGTGGCCCAATTCATATCCAGAAGCTTATATGTCTACCACTACAACCTCTCTGACCACTTGGCATTAAAGACTGGGTCATTCGCATTTTAGAGTTCTTAATTATTTATTGAATAAATTCTCGTTACTATTTTTTGAATGATATAAGTATCATTATTGT
Organism: Nicotiana glauca; assembly: GCA_026770625.1. Lineage (NCBI taxonomy): Eukaryota > Viridiplantae > Streptophyta > Magnoliopsida > Solanales > Solanaceae > Nicotiana > Nicotiana glauca. The sequence goes on from MU751554.1 coordinate 45,065, forward strand.
AATTCATTTTTGTCTAATAAATCTCATCGGCATCCGTTTCACATATTAACTTTGGAAAGCTCTAAACTGCTTCAAATTATTTTTAGTGATTTGTGGGGGGCTCTCCTATTTTATCCATTGATAAAAAATTATATTATTGCATCTTTGTTGATAAATATACAAGATACATGTGGATCTACACACTAAAAAATAAAAGTGAAGTCAAAGAGATTTTTCATAAAATTCTCACCTTTTAACAGAAAAATATTTTGATACTAAAATTCAATCGCTTTATACTGATGGTGGAGCAGAATATAAAAGTCTTGACTCTTATCTCTTGCTTCATGGTATCGAACATCTTTTTACCCCACCCTATACACCTCAAAGAGTTGCTCTTGCTGAGATAGACATCATTACATTATTGAAACTACAAGAACAATTTTACATGAGGCGTCTCTTCCATCGATTTTGGTCTTTCCCATGTCACCATGTTGTGTATTTAATTAATTGTCCTTATCAATCTTGATTAACTCCTCTCCATTTGAAAATTTATTTTACAAGTCACCTGACTATGATTCTCTAAGGACTTTTGGATGCTTATGTTATCTCTGGCTTAAATTGTACTCTAAAAATAAACTTGAACTCAAGTCTAAACCATGTGTATATCTCGGATTTTTTTTGTTCCATCATTGTCATCAGTGTTTTGATCCTATTGTTTTAAAAGTTTATTTATCACGAGATGTGCAATTTATTTAGAATAAGTTTTCGTTCAAAAGTTTATTCTCTAGAACTACTATTAGACCCACTAAGTTGGATTGGACAAATACTACTACGGTTGATTCATCAAGTTCCACCCCCAATCATTTTCCCATTTTTGAATTTCCCCGTCTCATTTAAACACACATACGCAATGTAACGGATGACTCCCATTTCTCCATTGAACACGCAACAGTCCACCATATCTGTCGTGCCACCAACGACATATACAAATTTACTTTCTTCATAAGTTCTACTCCAGGTATATGTACTACTCCTCCTCCAACTCTAATTTTCCAAGATCCTCGCTGTCGAGACCCATACCCTATGCCTACTGCGAGACCCTGAGCCTCCAACCTCTATATAAAACCAACTACTCCATCAATCAATCCACCTCCCAAGCTGACTCCGTCTCTGATAGTATACCAACGACGGCCCGCGCACCCCAAATCAGCCACATCAATGTCACCTCCCCCACTCCGCCACACATACCCACCCATCCAAATTTATATTCACACGCTCACTGAATAACATCCAGAAACCAAAACAGATTTTTGATTACCTAGACTACTCAAAACCATCTCTTGTACCACAAACCTTTAAACAAGCCCAAGAATACCCTAAGTGGAGGAAAGCCATGAATTCATAATTTGATGCTTTATTGAAAAATCCTACTTGGGACTTGGTTCCATATAACCCCTCTAAGAATGTTATTTCACGTAAGTGGCTTTTTAGGAATAAAAGGAAAGCACACTGGTGTTGATCATTACAAGGCGAGATTAATTGCAAAAGGATTCACTCAGAGGTCCGGTATTGACTTTCACTCGACTTTCAGTCTGGTAGTTAAATCTACTACTGTGTAAAATCATACTTATTGTTGCCATTCGATATTCACTAGCCTCTTCATCAACTCGACGTCAACAATGTCTTTCTTCAAGGAAGTATACATGATGCAACCTCCGGTCTTTGCTTGTGTTGATAATCCAACTCATGTTTATAAGTTGCGCAAGGAAATCTATGGCCTGAACAAAGCACTTCGGTCTTGGTATAATGCGCTTGAAGGCTATCTTGACCATATAGGATTTTTTAATACTAAATCTGATAACTCCTTATTCATCAGACATAGTCATGCTGGTTTCATATTTATTTTGGTATACGACATAATAGTGACCAAAAGCAACCCTATCACTGTCAATGAAGTTATAGCCTCTCTTTCCTCTCACTTTTTCATTAAAGATTTGGGAAATCAAAATTATTTTCTTGATGTTGAGGTAGTTTGAAGCACTAATGCCAGTATTCTCTCGCAAGCCACTATATCAATGAAAACATGAATGGGAGTTGATGGCTGATTAGAGTACAAACATACTGGTGAGTGCTTTTGAGTAGCTCAAACTCAATGATGGGGCTCCGTTAACTAATATGACTCGCTATAGTCAAGTCCTGGACAGACTTCAATATATGTCTTTTATATGGCCAGACATTTCCTATGCAATTAATAAAATTTTCCAATTTATGCAATTACCATCTGAACATTATTGGTAAGCTGTGAAACGAGTTCGTAGGTACCTTCATGGTACGATCAAGTTTGGCCTACATGTGTCCCCAAATTTTGTTTTAATATGTGCATGTGCTCTGATGCGGACTGGGCTGGAGATCTCCATGACAGATCCTTAGCATCTGATTATATTTTGTTTCTTGACAGCAATTCTATCAGTTGATCCTCTAAAAAGCAGAAGACTCTCTCATCAACTGAAGCAGAATATATGGTTGTCGCTAATGCACTTGCCGAACTACTGTGGGTCAAAACCCATTGCTTGAGATGCAACTTCCTGTCAGAGACACCCCTACAATCTATTGTGCTAACATTGGTATGACTTATACAACAACCACAATAATCCAGTATAATCCCACTCAGTGGGGTCTGGGGAGGGTAGTGTGTACGCAGACCTTACCCCTACCCCGGGGTAGAGAGGCAGTTTCCAAAAGACCCCCAGCATCCTTCCCTCCACTCCAAGAACTTCCCACCTTGCTCTTGGGGAGACTCGAACTCACAACCTCTTGATTGGAAGTGGGGGTTGCTTACCATCAGAGCAACCCCTCTTGCCTTATCTAAGCGAGAATCTGGGCCTTCACAGTCACATGAAACATATTAAGGTGGATTTTTATTTTATGTGCAACTACATTGAACAGAAGGTGGTTCATGTTGTTCATGTTCATTCTGCTAACCAACTAGTTGATATGATCAAAGCACTGGCCGAACCAGCCTTCGAACGCAATTTGTTCGATTTAGGCTTAGTGACTTTAGAAAGATGGTTACTATAACTTATATTTAAACCATTGAGGCATTCAATAAGAGATACAGTTTTTTCATCATCTATTCAAGTGTTCATAGGCATGAAAGAAAATATTTTTCTGAAAATATTAATTTCTTCTTTTAAAGAAACTTTGTCTCGCTATTAAAATTTTTTTAAAATATTCAAATGGACTCTAGAGGAAAATATAAGTGAAAAAAAGTCATTTTCCCCCTTTAATGGAGTTTTTTCTTCAACATAAATAACTTTTGAAGTTTAATCGACAGAAAATGACTTATTTTCTTGAAAATATTTTTTCGTACCAAACACACTCCTCCCATGATTTTCATCCAACTTTTTGGTTTTGAAGAGCTTTTTAAAATCTTTAGTTTTTCTTACAAATATTGGCCGTTTACTATATTCAGTGGACAATGATAATCAACTATACCAAGTACACACAAATCTAGCAATTGCAAAATCATTTTCATCTCATTTTATTTTCTTCGATCCCATTTTTTATTTTCAGCCATTTTTGGGAAAATTCTCTAATACATTGTGCAAACTAAAATAATCACCAGATTTTTTATTTAATACTGCATGTAGGTTCATCACAATTCTTGCATAATATATTTAAGGAAAAACTTCAATAAGGGACCCTAGGCCAAAGACAGATCTAATCTTGTAGCTCTTGAATCCAGCCTCAAGGAATATCTTTTCTCATTCTTTCTCAGTTCTCTCTCTTCCGGGAAGATATACCATCATCAATACATCAAAAATGAGCTTCAGTTCAGTTATGTTTGCTTCTTCATCATCTGTATTCAGCACCATGTCAATGATAATGACCTTCCCTTTTCTTCCTTCATTTTTATCTCTCATAGCTTCTCTGCATCTCTTTAACATCTTCACACAATCCTCATCACTCCAATCATGCATAACCAGCTGCAATTAAATGACATACGTTCTTAACCATATGACAAATTTTTTAAATTGTTTTGTTCAGAGGCAGCTCAACCCTAAGAACTTGAATTTTTCTTATTTATAACTTGGATGTTGTAAGATTTTTTTCAGTTCTTTGAATGTCTTTTTAAATTTTTTCAAGCTCAAGCTAACTAGATTAGTAAATGATTAGATTAGAAAATATGTTGTCATACAACCTGTTTCCTCCTAAAAGTTTGGCCAAATATCTCACTTATTTAAAAAGTATACTTTGGGGGTGGGGAAAGCATTTTTGCCCTTGGAGAAGCTTGGTCAAACAAGCTATTAACCTTGAATATCTTTTAAAGCATATTAGTGATCAAAAGTTTGTAACTAAAATCAACAACACATAACTTAAGATTAACAATGTCTCATGAGAATTACACGTACTGACCATATTGTTAAGTAAAAAAAACTAATTATCCAAATATAATTAACTTTCTTGCATTTTAAAAAGCTATAAGAATAAACTTTAATTAAAATATATAAAAATTTACTAAAAACACTTAGGGCCTCTTTTAAATTTTGGCTTTAATTTAGGCCACATATTAGATTGAGCTGCCACTGGTTTTGTTAGACACTGGCACTTTGACATGAGTGATAAAGCATACAAAGCCTATTTAGGAAGTATGAACATTTAGGAAGCTGCAAGGGGATTTAATTTCTGAACGACCCAAGATTTCTAAAATATATAAAAATTTACTAAAAATCGATGCTTCCTTGGACATGTGGAACATAAATTAACATTATCTAATTGCTATAGGTGATGAGCCACCCAACGTGGATAAACTGGTAGGGGCGACAAAAATATAAACTCCGACACGACTTTGGTTGATCGAGATATGAAAAAGATAAAAGCCTTAGCCAACCATCTGTTGATAGTGGACATAATGAGGACAGCAAAGCTGTACAATATTATCCTATTTTTAGAATTACGAGGACACGACTTGTAATGCATTTCGTTAATTCCACGTTGTACTGGTATCTGATAATTCGACAAAGTTTAGACACATGAGAAATATATCAACTATTTTTATTTTATTTTTTTCTATAAGTGAAGAAATCGTTTCTCAACTTTTAATGGAAAATACTTTTTTTGAGTTTGATTGACTTGAAAATATTTTTTGCACTAAACACAATCCTCCCATGATTTTCATCCACTTTTTTTGACTATGCCCCTTGAGTGCGGGTTAGACCTTTGTTTTTGATAAGTTATTCATGCGAAAAGCTAACGAATTCTCCTCTGAATTTTTTATTCAACTCTTTTATGATGATTTTTATAACTTAATATAACTTGAGTTTATGTTGCTTGTTACATTTTTTTTATGATAAGCAACACCAACCAATATTAAGGAGTATTAATTCATTCACTTGCTAATTTACATTAAAAAAATTCCCTTCACTATGTTTGCTTAGATTGGATTTCTTTCAATCTATTTTAAATACTCAGCCTTTTTTTTCCATTGCAAAAACACCCTGTCTATCATGGAGTTTAGTGCTTATTACTTGGTTTCAACATAAGAGTTGCCTCTTCCGTTCCTATGCTTGTGGACTAACACCTCAGACTATTGGGAAATTTGAGTGCAATATGGTTACGTATTTGAAATTACTATACCTAATGATTTTTAAATTTGAGAATGCACAAAACTTCAAAGAAATGGAAATTCGAAGATATGCAGCACTGAAGAATTGTCTTCAAAGGAGCAAACAGAAAATAGATAAAGAGAAAAATTCTTCACAAAAATCGGTAACTTATATTACAAGAAAATTCTTTACGTTAATGTAGTTCCTATTTCAGATACTTGAAAGCAACTGAGAATTGATCAACGGATATCCTGATATTCCTTCTCTTTTTTCTCACTTTTGCCTTTTAAGTCTTCATCTCCTATAGGTAACGCCGATCACACCCTGTATCCTAAATAACAAGCTCTTTGATTCTGTTGGTGCGTGGTGTGAACGACATGAATCAGGAGCATTTGGGACTCGTTTCGTTTACTAGGAATAGAATGTTAGACAACTTTATAATTCAATTTTGTGGATTATGTTGGGTTTGTTATTTAATACTTAAATAATAACAAAATAGGTGTGAATGGAAAATGGTGGGAAAAGAAATGAAGGGATGACCTGCGACCCGGTCCGGTCTAGCCCGTTTTTGTTTCCCGGATTAATTTAAATTCGTTTTTAATTTCTCATGTATACCTTATTTGTGAATAATTTTCTTTTTTGTCTTTGTTACAAAAGAAAATTTGAAACTAAAAAGTGTTTAAGGTTATAAGCATGAGGCTTACACTAATACTTGAAGTATTCGTGAGATCATGAATATAGTATATGTAAAGATATACATATGTCAATTTGATAAGAATAATATATCAAACTATTGAAATGTTTAAGTGTTATAATGGTTTAGTTGAAAAACAATTTGGAAAGGGAATTAAAATTCTCGTGATTTTCTACACTCTTATAGAGAATAAAATCTTCGTGATTTTCTACTCCTGCTTCGAGATCAAAATCTGTATGACTTTTTACTCATTCGTTGAGATTAAAGTCTTCGTGGCTTTCTACTCATTTGTCGGAAATTAAAGTCTAAGTGACTTTATACTCGTTTTGGAGATTAAAATCTTAGTGATTTTCTACTCTAATTTATTATTCGATTTGAAGATTAAAAACTTCATCGTTTATTAAATTTAATTGTGTCACATATTACTCGGTTTGAAGATTAAAAACTTCACCGTTTATTAGATCCAATATCAGGTATTTCTCGGTTAGAAGATTAAAAACCTCACCGTTTATTAATTCTGATTATATCAGATTGGTTTGAAGATTAAAAACTTCACAATTTATTCTGGCTCTATTATGACACAACCAACAGTTCATGTGGTTGGCTCTACAAAACAATAGAGGCGGCGTTTGAAGAAATATGTTTGGAATATAGCATTATTCACCAAACGGCTGCCCCTTCATTATCGCAATCTAATGAAATTGCGGAAAGAATGAGTAGAACATTAAAGGAGATGATAAAATGCCTTCTTGTAAGTTCTGGTTTAACCCAGATCTTGTGGGGAGAAGCTATTCTTACAGCTAACTGAATACTCAATTGAGTTCCCTATAGCAAAACGGAATCCATTCATATGAAAATGAATGAAAGGAAGAAAACCCAACTTGAAATATTTTCAAGTGTGGGGGTTATTTAGGTAAAGTGAAAGTTCTTAAACCCAAAAAGGATAAGAATCGGATCGGAAATTGTTGATTCCGTTTTCATAAGATATGCAACAAATAGTAAGGCATATCGTTTTCTGATTCATAAATCTGAAAATCCCGACATTCATATTAGTACGATAGTCGAATAAGATAATACTGAATTCTTTGAGAATACTTATCCGTATAAAAAGAAATGTGAGTCTTCTAGTGAAAATCTAAGCGAACACGGGAAGAAGCAAAGGAAAGTACACCTATTGAGCTGAATCCAAGACGTAGTAAACGTCAAAGGAGAACTACTTCCATTGGACTAGATTTTCTGACATTCATGTTGGAAAGTGAGCCTCAAACATTTAAAGAAGCAATGTCTTTCTCGAAAGCACAATGTTAGAAGGAGGTAGTCAATAGTGAGATAGAACCCATATTAAGTAATTATACTTGGAAATTTGTTGATCTTCCTCCAGAAAATAAACCTTTGAGTTCTAAGTGGATTTTCAGAAGAAAAAAGAAAGCTGATGGTACGATTGACAACTATAAGGCAAGATTGATTGCCAAAGAGAAGGTCTTGATTACTTAATACATGATTACCGGTAACGAGAATTACATCTATTCGGATGGTAATAGCGTTAGCCACCGTGTATAGCCTTGAAATATATCAGATGGACGTAAAAGACAACCTTCTTAAATAGAGATTTGGAGGAAGATTTTATATGGAACAACCTGAAGGGTTCGTAGTTCTTGGGAAAGAAAAGAAGGTGTGTCGACTTGTTAAGTCACTTTAAAAACTAATACAAGCACCCAAACAATGACATGCGAGATTTGACCAAATAATATTGTCAAATGATTTCAAAAATTAATGAGTGTAAACAAATGTGTTTACGTTAAGAATATTTCAAATCATATAGTCTTTATTTGATTATATATGATATGTTGATGAAATATTTAAAATGTGGGGGCTTTTAGCTTATGCATGACAAAAGCCAATGTTAGACTAATGTCTAAATTATATAATTTTTGAACTCCATTGATATAGTAGTTGGTAAAATCATCAGTTGTTTAGTCTTAATGAAGACTAGTTGATGAAACTACTAATTCGGAAGTTGGTCACATGCCTTTCTCGAAAGGTCATTTTCTTTAATGAAAATTTATATTGTTTAGTTCTTTTATGAAATGATGTCACTTTGAAGGTTGTGACTTTTCATAGAAAGATACGTCTGTACGTTTTTGTATAGACATGACCGTTCATGAATGAATATATTAATACGTTGGTCTATAATGAGGTGAACTAACCGATGAACATGACCAAAATCCATTGCAAGTTGGATTTGTTTCATGAATGGAGGTGCTATAATTTGCATATCATATAGGCATATGAATGAATAGCATAAAAATGCTTGAAAATGGCGGAATGATTACGAAATGTGTTATATATTAAAAGGTTGTGGCCACAACCGATGCCAATCATTCCAGCTGTTGTTATAATTACTACATTAAGTGTAGTCAATAATATAATATGCAATTGAAAATCGAGATGTATTAGTCTACAACATAAGTAAGTTTGCATTGAACGTTCATGACAATGAAATGTGTTTTGAAGTATTTGAAATATACTCCAAATTATGCTTTGCACTACAATAAGTATCCCACGATAATAGAGGGGTATAGTGATGCAAATTAGATCATCGGTTCAACCGATTATAAACAGTCGGTGGATGAGCGATGTCTTGGAAATCGTCCAAACAAATGTGCATTGACTGCTCTACAGTGGAGGCTGAGTTTATAGCCTTAGACAAGGCCCCTGAAGAAGCTGAATGGCTTCGAAATTTCTTGGAAGATATTCCATTTTGGCCCAAACCTTTGGCACCTATATGTATATATTGTGATAGTCAAGCGGTAATAGGTAGGACAGGGAGCGTTATGTATAACGGGAAATCTCGTCATATTCGACGAAGACACAATACCGTTAGACAACTACTCTCTAGTGGTGTTATCACAATTAACTAAGTAAAGTCAAGAGATAACATGTCGGATCCACTTACAAAAGGCCTATCTAGAGAGGCGGTTGAAAGATCGTCAAAGGGAATGGGGTTAAAGGCCTAGGACAAGTCATCATGGCGGTAACTCTACCTAGCCGACTGGAGATCCCAAGAGCTAGGTTCAAAGAGATCAAACAAATATATGAATTATGGTTCAACATTGTCAACTAACTCAACCCATTCTTGTGATAAAGACAATGTTCAAAAATGAGGTAAAGCATTAAGGCTTTCCGATGAGTCATTAAAGCTTAAAGCTTTTTAATGATTTGCTAAGTCTGGCAGGATATGACCAGATAGTGTGTCTTTAGGATTACACGTTTAGGAATCACCTATGTGAGTGTAAAGTGTAAGCCTCTTCAAGGAGAATGAAAGTAAAGGTCCATTCTCTAAGCACTCATGAAACCAGGTGGTGTTCATGGCTGAAACGAACACAACCGTGAGAACCATATATGGTTAAGGATTGATTGTGTGACTTATGTTGTCTATGTATACAACAAAGCTTGACGGTTCAAAGGTATCAAATCTACCGATTGACCGAGTATATCTGATATAAGTTCACTACGGAAAGTTCAAAGGGAAACCTACTTATCCAGAGGCAATCAATTCTTGCTTGTAAAACACACACACGTCCGTGCATTCCTTTAAGTTTATAGCCATTCCCCATTCATGTGTGTGACGACACGACCCGTCGTCTTATGAGTTACCGCCCCGTTTTCCCTATTTTTTTATGCTTCTCCATGTTTCATTATCAATATTTGGTGTGTTAGAGTTGATTTGGATTGGTTTTGGTAGAAAATGAGACACTTAGTCTCTTTAAGGAAGGCTTGGTTTGGAAAAGTTAACCGGAGTTTGACTTATGAGTTATAGGACTCGGATGTGATTTTTGGTGATTTGGTTAGTTTTGGGGGATGATTTGTGACTTAGGAGTGTGATCGGAATTTATTTTGGAGGCCCGGTATAGAATTAGGCTTGAATTGGCGAAGTTAGTATTCTAGCGAATTCCGGTGGATAGGTGAGAATTTGATCCGAGAGTCAGAATGGAATTCCGAAGTTACAGTAGATCCGTTGTGATTTTGGATTTGTGTGCAAAATTTCAGGTCATTCGGAGGTGTTTTGGTCGGGTTTTTGATCGAATGCGGGTTTTGAAAGTTTTAAAAGAACTTAGGCTTGAATTTGATATAATTTGATGGTTTTGGCGTTGTTTGAGGAGTTTTGATGATTGGAATAAGTTCGTATGATGTTTTAGGAGGTGTTGGTATTTTTGTTGAGGTCCCGGGGGCCTCGGGTATATTTCGGATGCCCAACGGGTCATTTTTAGAAGATTTTGAACTGCTGTTTCTGGTATCTGGTATTGTTCTTCGCATCCGCGAGGGTCCTATCGCATTCGCGAAGAAGAATTTGGCCTCTGAGACTTTGTTCTTCGAGTTCGCGAAGAGGGAATCGCGTTCGCGAAGAAGGATTTTCCATCAGGGACTTTGTTCTTCGCGTTCGCAAATAGTGCCTCGCGTTCGCGAAGAAGGATTTTTTCTGTCGCGTAGGTCCTACTTCAGAAGCTCATATCTTTTGATATACTAGGAATTTTGAGGTGATTCAAAAACAAAAGTTGTAGCTCTTTGGATCCAATTTTCAGAAACATATTATAATAGTCATTTGGACATATTTAGAAAAAGTTATGTCCATTATACTAGAGGCTGTCCGAGAAGAGAAAATTTTGGACTTGAACATTTTGTTCTTCGCGTTCGCGAAGAACAATTTTTGAACTTGAACATTTTTTTCTTCGCGTTCGCGAAGATGAAAAGGCCTGGGCAGAGAAGTTAAGTTCTGAAAATGGGACTTCGTTCCCATTTTCCATTTTTAGCGATTTGGAGCTCGGATAAGGCGATTTTTCGACAGATTTTTGGAGAGAACAACGGGGTAAGTGTTTTTAACTCAATTTTGGTTGTATAACTTGAATCTATTACAAGTTTTGGCGTTTAATCTGAGAATTTTGTTGAAAAGGGTAGAAAATCCTCTTGGATAGAATCACTGATTTGAGGGTCGAAATGATATGGGAATTGAATGATTTTTACATGGTTAGACTCGTGGCGAGATAAGAAAGCCGGTGATGTTAATTTTATAATTTTTTGAGACATTGGCCCGAGGCTCGAGTTTTGCAAATTTCGTGAATTTTGATGTTTTTCGAGTCTTTTCGATTGGGTTATGTCCCCTTAGCCTACTGTAATGTATTCGTTGTGATTTTGAGCAGATTCGATGCGCGAGGAGGTTGATTTGTGAGGCAAGGGCATAGCGAGCTAGGATTTTGGCCGGCTCGAGGTGAGTAATAGTTGTAAATGATATCCTGAGGGTTTGAAACCCCGGATTTGCACACCGTAGTGCTATATTGAGGTGACTTGCACGCCGGATAGCGAGCGTGGGGTAGAGCACCGTTGGGGATTGTGACTTGGTCCGTCCCGGTTGTTGATTTTACCGCGTATTGACTGAAACTTATTTGATATTATCATGATTTGTGCTGATTGCCATGTTTGGGCTTAATGCCGATTACTTGAATCCTTATTGGATAATTTTATCACTCTTTCCTCACTATTTGAACTCAGTCCAATTGAATTACACTGTTTCATGAACTCAGCTACATTTATACTCAAATTGATATTTAAATGATATTTCTAATGTTGTTTGAGTTGGGCACCATTGTTTTACTGATGCCCAAGGGGCTTATGATTATTTCTGGACTGATTGAGACCGAGAGCCATTTGTGAGGATATGTTGAGTGATGTGAGGAGGCTTCCAGGCCTCGAGTGTTATGTGAGGAGGCTTTCAGGCCTCGAGTGTGATGTGAGAAGGCTTTAAGGCCTTATGTTGATGTGACAGGCTTTAAGGCCTTATGATTATATAGCGCTTGGGCCGTAAGGGGCCCCTCCCGGAGTCTGTACACCCCCAGTGAGCTCGGGTACCTATGTGAGTTGGGAGAGAGCCCGAAGTGATGATGTGAGTTGGAAGTGAGCCCGAGAGGCTGATGTTGTACCATGTGAGTTGGGAGTGAGCCCGAAGGGCTGATGTGAGTTGGGAGTGAGCCCGAGGGGCTAATGTTGTACTGTGTGACTGATACTGAGCCCGAGAGGCAAACTTTTATGTGCTCATCTTGCATATTTACTTGTCTTTTACCTGTTATACTGTGGTACTTATGCCCGAGGGGCGAATTTTCTGTGCTTATCAGCACTAACTATTTTGAAATCATTATTGAAAAGACCATTTTCAAAAAAGAATTGAACTGAGCCAAGGTATTTCTAAAGATTTCATATATTTTACTATTTTCTCATAAATTGTACCTGGCTTCTATACAACATGTTGGTTGCTTTACGTGATTTCTTGCTGCTCAGTTATTATTTACTGTTATTACTCACTGAGTTGGAGTATTCACTTTACTCCCTGCACCTCGCGTGCAGTTGCAGGTATTTATTCACCTGGTAGCGGGTATTGGCTGTGTGGAGGTAGAGTTGTAAAGGTTTAGCAAGGTGACTGCCAGTGTTCGCAGCACCACTATCTTTCTGTATTATTCATTATTCCTGTTCAGTGTATTTCTAGACCTGAAAGGAGGAATTACATTCTTATAGATGCTCGTGACTCGTGACACCCCGGTTAGGGCGGTGTTGGGTTGGATTTTCGCATTTTTATCTCTACTTCTGCTATTTAGTATTATTAAACCATGTTGCACTATAATTGTGTTAAATAATCATTTTAAAAGGATGAATTGGGTTGATTGGATGGCCTTGTCTTCACGAGAGGCGCCATCACGACCAGGTTCAGGATTTGGGTCGTGATAATGTGGGGGATTGTTGGGTTTGTTATTTAATAAATAATAACAAAAGAGGTGTGAATGGAAAATAGTGGGAAAAGAAATGGAGGGATGACCCGCAACCCGGTCCGATCTAGCCCTTTTTTCTTTCCTGGATTAATTTAAATTCATTTTAAATTTACCGCAAAAAATTTCCAACAGCCATGACTGTTCTGAAAGGTTGCAAACCTCTTCAGAGGGTCACACCTGTTTCAACAGCCATGACTATTCTGAAAGGTTGTAAACCTCTTCAGAAACATCACCACGTTGGCTATAAATAGACCTTCAAATCCCAGAATATTTACTTACAAAATTTAATGAATCTTCTTCTTCTTCTTCTGCACAAAATATTCCAGTGTGTTTTACGACCATCGAGTGGTTCGCCGATCACCAGAGTTTTAGGTACTGATACACTGGTGAGTTAAATCATTCTATCCTGGGAGGATATATTCCAAAACCTCGGGTACTTGAGGGGAATAATTTCTTTAAGGACAAACTGTGTATTCAGTGGGCTCGATTTGTTCCTATAACGTTTTTCCAGAATTTATTTTGAAGAAGTTTACTATTTTCGGAATTTAATTTCTACTAACTTTTTGTTTCTGTTTTTACAAAGATTATTATTTAATTTACAGCAATACAAATTATAATTTCAATTTTTTAAAAAACTAAAACTGGATGTACTATGTGACATATTCCAGTTTCACTTTCAAGAGAAACTAAGAAGCTAAACATCATAAATTGTTGTTTTAGGATAATGTTGTGTTATACTATTGCTCCCAAACGCACACGCAAGTATACGTGGTCGACAAGTAATATAGGATTGTAAGTTCAGATATTGTACCCACAGGGACTTGTGATTAACTATCAATTAAATTAAATCAAATAATTAATCTTTTCAAGCAAATCCTAAAGTATGAATATTTAGCTAGAACTAATCTAGAGTAACAAATTAAGATATTAAAGAAAACAAGTTAGAGATTTATAGAGACGAATTCAATGTGAGTGAATATTCTAGAGCTTTGGGTTGGCTAACAATCCCATTGAGTTTTTCACTTAAATTGTCTAACTAATTTATCTAGTTTATTGATTGACAGAGTTAATATTGCTTGTAGGCTTCTCCTGAAGTACAACTCGTCTATTCAAGTTAACCTAACGCCTATATTCCTATGGAATTAGAATTAACAAAAACGCATTTATAATTCCCGTATAATAACCAAGCAAGACGATTAGGTATATTCCTATCCTAACCGCAAATTTTCCCCCCTCCCCTCCCCACCCCCCCATAGTTAAGATCTTGCTCTACTCAATCTTATATGCAGTCTAGAATTCCCTCTCCCGAGTTCAATCCTAGATTCGTAGATAGTATTCAATTGGTGATCAAGCAATCAAATAATTAAGCGCAAGATTGAATAAATAAATTAATATGATAAAATAATAAGAACAATTCAAGCTTCAAACTACAACGTTCATGTTGCACCCAAAACTCTAGAACTAATAAACTATGAAATTAAAGGAAGAGAAGAAAAGAAAAACTAGTTAGAAGCCTTCTTCAATGATGTGTGTTTCCCCACGTGAATTCTCCTTCAAAGTATATTAGATATCCTCCTAATTAGATTTGGAACTCTTCTTATATGAGTTAGAAAGGTCTGGGGCCAAAATAACCTTGTCCCGAACGAAGAAGGAAAAATCCCGCAACACAGCGTCCAACGCTAGGCGCTGATCCTGGCGCTGGAGGCAGAATGTTTCACGCTCAAATTCCTTAGGCGTTACTTCGTCAGTTGCATATTGAATTGCAATTGCATATAAGCTTTCTTGTTTTGTCTCCACTTGGGGGACAAAGATCAAAGGGTGTCCCCCTTATTATATTCATTTAATTTCCTTTTGTTTTCTTTCGCGTTTAATTTAATTTTGCTCCAAATCTCTTTATCTTCACACCGCTTTATTTTTACATAGTTAAAGTATAATATTAAGCACAAAGTAATATAATTAACACTCAAATGGCAATAAAAATATTAGAATGTGAGGCAACAATGAAAAAATATATGCGTTTTTTGCCGAACATCAATACCCCACACTTAGACTCTTGCTCGTCCTCGAGTAAGCATTAAAACCACTCACAACAAATCAAACCTAGAAACACCAAAACTTTTGTAGATACTAACAGTTAGGCCTTATAGCAACTAAAACCATCATATGCACACTTCCTCCTCATTGTGCAAGATATATAAGTCACAAATAAACAACAAACTATTAACCTCCTAACCTCAGAGACGGTCTCAGACTTACCAAATTTAAGCTCGCTCACACACTATGTCAAAGAAGCTAATAACATCACCTATCTATTATTAAACAAGTACCCTCACAACAAAAATTAGTCTATACACTCAAATCAATGAATGAATATAATTAAGGACTTAGCATCAAAGAACAACTCTCGCACTCACAAAGAATTCACATGTATGCACAAAGAACCATAGGCTTGCCCATTATGTATATCTCCACTAATTAAGCATACTCGCATAGAATCAAATAAGACTTTAACAGGTTATAATGTTGGCTAAGGGACGGGTAGGGGAATTATATATTAGTGACTTACACTTCCCTAAGCACTTCGCACTTTTAGACTTCTTCACCCATTATTTTCTACTCTTCACTTTATTTTTCAGCCCTCTCTTCATCTATTGTTTCACAATTATTTTCTCATATCAACAACACTTTTTTTCAAAGCAATTTTTTTTCATTCCCTCGTTTTTTTCAAATCACATTCTTTTCAAGAGGGCCTTTTTATCACCTTTCAGCCATCACTGGTCATCATTTTTTACTTAACCATCTCGTTCTTCAAATTTATCAATTAACATCACAGTCTAAGCAATAATGATCAAGAAGTGCAAAAACTAAAAATTCAACAAAAGGATCAAGACAAAAATACGGTTTCCAAACAAAAGGCTACAGGCACAAAGGGCTAACTAGTATTACAATATTTGAAAAGGCTAAAATTAACAAGACATATTAAAGAAAGCCTATTATCATCTTCTAACCAGAGCAACACTTGTATTTCGCTTTCAATAACATGCAGGGCAAGTTCTAGACTAAGATGCAAAATATGGAATATACGTAAGAAATCCTCACCACACATGGCACAAGTATCAATCAAGATGGATCAAGTCTACTCTAAGACAGACAGGGTCATAGCGAACAACAAAATAAGAATAAGCTATATACAAAGTTACAACCCTGAGCTTAGGTGTCAGAAAGTCTGCTATTTTATTTATTACTTAAGCACTCAGAGGAAAGTACTACTTAAGCTCGGCCTAAATATGCTAGTATCAAACAAGTCACATGGCTTTTTCTTCTCCCTCTTTTTCTACTCCTAAAAAAATCTAATCCTAAAAATAAAATAAAAATTAACCGGTTCAAATTACATCCCCTGAAAAAGAATCGATGCAAAAAGAAAAATCAAGGGGGGTTATTATCTATCTAAGACTAACTAGAAACAAAAATAAAATTTTTATTGGACCTTAATCCCTCAAGAAAGCTGTCCACAAAATCTATCATCAGGAAAAGTTCCAATTTTTTGAATTTTTTTATTTTTTTAATTTTTTTTTAAATTTTTTAACACAAGTAACTAGACTAAGAAAAAGTACTACAACAAATCTAGGATAGCATAGAAAATCACCCAGACAATCTCCTCACCCCACACTTAAAATTGTGCAATGTCCTTAATGCACACTAAAAATAACAAGAGGGTAAAAGAAACTCCCTGGTAGGCCAAAGGCCGAAGAATTAACAGCTCACGGGATACTCAAACTTCTCCCTGGTATGATCCCTTGTGCGGATACCTCACACTTAGTTTCAACCACCTGCACGCTTTTGCACATGCCTATTGGCTTTGACTCCATGCTCGCATTCCTACAAAATACAAAAAATAACACAATAAAAAAATAAGCAAAAGTACAACAGAAAAATAAAATTGGGTTGCCTCCCAACAAGTACTTGATTTAACGTCGCGGCACAGCGTCATCACTTTCACCACTTTTCCTTCCACTTTGAGGATATAAATTGTGCCCCCAATTTTGCATTAGTTTTTTTATCACGTCCCTTGGGCGGTAGTGTAAAAATAAAGATGCCAAGTAAAATATATCGCGTCTAGCACTTCTTGGCCTTTAAGTGAGGAATGTTGTTTTGTCTCCTTGGTGTGGCAAGTTTTAGAATATAAAGGTCTTGTTCTTCATCTATACATTTCTCCAAAGGCTCGATCTCCATGTTTCCATCCAACCATAATGTAGAAAAATGATTGGAATAAGGACCAACACGCCTAGAAGTGGCACACAGGCAGGTCGGGTTAGATACGGTTAGGGTTGAAAACGGGTAAAGAAAAAATAGATCAATTATCCGACCCGATCCACATTTAATACGGATAAAAAACGGATTAATCGACGGATAATATGGGTCTATGACTTCTTGTATATGATCACTTTTGGGAGAATTCTTAGTTTCTCTAACTTGAGGAACCCCCAATTTGAAGCTTTACAAATGTAAAAGTTAGACCCATTGGTTACTCATTGGTTATCCATTTTCTAAATGGATAATATGGTTTTAATCTATATTTGACCCGTTTTTAAAAAGTTTATTATCCAACCCATTTTTGAATGGATAATATGGGTGGTTAACTGTTTTCTTTGAATCATTTTGCCACCCCTAAACATGTCCCAACTCGAAAATTGTATTAATTTTGACATCCTCAGTAATACATACTTTCCTCAACCTCAGCATCATCCACAAGAACGTGGCCTAATAGTTGATATTCTCGTTTTAGCTCCTCAATTTGGCCTAGAAGATCTTTTTCAGCTTCGCACAACTCATCACTAAATTGCTAGGCATTACATGCATCAACCTTTGCACTTAATTGAGCTTCCAGGTCGCAAATAGATTTGCCAAAATGATCGATCTCTTGTCCCAGTTCAGCTCCTCCTTCTATAAATTGTTGCATCTCATTCATAATTTTCTCACGAAAACCTCCATATTCCTCTAATAATTTCCCATGCATATCAAGAATGCGAACATCGTGTTCTACATCGTCCAATTCGTTACTCCTATCAAACTCACAAGAATTATTAGAATCAACATAAGAAGTGATTGAAGTAGGATATAACACTTAGGACAATTATTCTAATTTCCATCACAAATAGTACAGGAAGGAGATGGTGCACACAATTCGGTACTAGAAATATTTTTACAATATTGCCACAAGTGGGGTCCTTTACAATATGGACATGGATCACAAAAACAAGAATACTTACTATCCCACCACTTTTCGTTCAACGATGCCATAAAGAAACTATAATACTAACTACACTAAACTAAAATTAAAAACTTAAATAAATAAAAAAAAAAAGGTAAAAATCTAATCTAGTAAAATAGTTAATTTCTAAGTTCCCGGCAATGGCGCCAAAAAATTGTTGTTCCCTTATGCGCACGCAAGTATACGTGGTCGACAAGTAATATAAGATTGTAAGTCCAGATATCGTACCCACAGGGACTTGTGATTAACTATCAACTAAATTAAATCAAATAATTAATCTATTCAAGCAAATCCTAAAGTATGAATATTTAGCTAGAACTAATCTAGAGTAACAAATTAAGAGATTAAACAAAACAAGTTGGAGATTTATAGAGACGAATTCAACGTGAGTGAATATTCTAGAGCTATGAGTTGGCTAACAATCCCATTGAGTTTTTCACTTAAATTGTCCAATTAATTTATCTAGTTTATTGATTGAAGGGGTTAATATTGCTCGTAGCCTTCTCCCGAAGTACAACTCGCATATTCAAGCAAACCTAACGCCTATATTCCTATGGAATAAGAATTAACAAGAAAGCATTTATAATTCCCGTATAATAACAAAGCAAGGCGATTAGGTATATTGCTATCCTTACCGCAAATTCTCCCCCCCCCCCCCCCCCCCTCCCCACCGGGTTAAGATCTTGCTCAGCTCAATCTTATATGCAATCTAGAATTTCCTCTCCCAAGTTCAATCCTAGATTCGTAGATAGTATTCAATTGGTGATCAAGCAATAAAACAATTAAACGCAAGATTGAATAAATAAACCAATATGATAAAATAACAAGAACAATTCAAGCTTCAAACTACAACGTTCATGTAGCACCCAAAACTCTAGAACTAATAAACTATGAAATTAAAGGGAGAGAAGAGAAAAAAAACTAGTTAGAAGCCTCCTCCAAGTATGGTATGTGTTTCCACCACGTGAATTCTCCTTTAAAGTATGTTAGATATTCTCCTAATTAGATTTGGAACTCCTCTTATATGAGTTAGAAAGGTCCGGGGCCAAAATAACCTTGTCCCGAATGAAGAAGGAAAAATCCCGCAACACAGCGTCCAGACCAGCTGGCGCTGGAGGCAGAATGTTTCACGCTCAAATTCCTTAGGCGTTACTTCGTCAGTTGCATATTGAATTGCAATTGCATATAAGCTTTCTTGTTTTGTCTCCACTTGGGGGACAAAGATCAAAGGGTGTCCCCGTTATTATATTTATTTAATTTCCTTTTGTTTTCTTCCGCGTTTAATTTAATTTTACTCCAAATCTCTTCATCTTCACACCGCTTTATTCTTACATAGTTAAAGTATAATATTAAGCACAAAGTAATATAATTAACACTCAAATGACGATAAAAATACTAGAATATGATGCAACAATGGAAAAATATATACGTTTTTGACCGAACATCACATACATCTTGTTGCTGTGTTAATTAGAGGCCCTCAGTGAAGTGGATCGTATTCGTTTTCCATTTAAATTTTCTTTGCTGAGGAAACAGACTGACTGATTAATTAACAAGAAAGAAAAATACAATTTTGAAAGCTCTAGTAGCTAGCTTTGTTTCAGCTTTAAAATAACCTATCAAATTTTGATTAGTTGCTATAAAGGTACAGGAAAATTAGCTTTCCTGAAAAAACATATTCAACTCCACGAAAGCTAATTAACTCGAAGTTTGTAAATGTATAAGTTGTGGTTCTCTCACAACGGCACAACCAGTTAGGGATATAGTAGCTATGCCCAGATCCAATATGATTTGAAAAAGAAATTTGTGAACGTTATTTGATATAAAATATATATGACATTTGATATTCTTGTATTTTGATTAATTTGATAATATCTTTGATTAAATTGTGAGGCTTGTCCTTCTCTGCAATTAATACTGCATGCAGGCTTATTTAAAACTGCATGTAGGTTCAGCAATTTATTTCAGTTCTTCCATAATACTATATTTAAGGAAAAACTTCAATAAGGGACCTTAGGCCAAACACGGGGTTAATCTTGTAGCTCCTGAATCCAGCTTCAAGGAACAACTTTTCCCATTGTTTCTCGGTTCTCTCCCTTCCGTTGAGTAAAACCATCATCAATACATCAAAAATGAGCTTCAGTTCTGTCATGTCTGCTTCTTCTTCTTCTTCATCTCTACGCAGTACTATGTCAATGATAATGACCTTCCCTTTTCTTCCTTCATCTTTATCCTTGATAGCTTCTCTGCATCTCTTTAGCATCTTCACGCAATCCTCATCACTCCAATTATGCATAACAATCTGGAAAAAAAAATCTTATTTTCAATTTCAAGAATAGGATAAGATTTCTTAACTGTTTTGTTAGGCATTGATATGAGCAAGAAAGCAAGACGAGGAAACGAGAAGAGTGGGGATTTAAATCGCCTATTTTTTCGATTCTAACAAAAAAAAAAATAATAACCGAACTAAACAAACCCTTCATAAGTATTACAAATTCACAATCAATGACCTATAACATTTAATAGAGAAACTATATAGTAATTGAAAGACTACATAATAAAGTATGAACAATGAAGTTGCAAAGCGATTTTCGAATGACTAAGTCATGAGATTAAAAAACCGAACATGGATTAAAATTATGCCATTCTCACAAGTGATGACCCACTCAAGATTACTCTATAGTGACATATAGATCAATTATAGTATTTTCTGTGATACTCTTTCTTTTATAATCATTTCCAAAAGGTTCTATACAATTTAACTTTAAATTGCTCATTTTACCCGTAATAGGATGATTTACAACCATACAAATATTTATTATTTAATTTAGGTCACAAATGTCAATCATCTTCCTATCTTTCTAAACATCATACCCAGTCAACCACCATACATAAATTGGCCGACAGAGTACATGTCAACTTGTAAACAAAAGAATAACAAAAGTTAGCATTTTCTTACCTTAAACAAAATAGCATCAGCAGGGGGAATTGACTGAAACATGTCTCCTCCCACATATTTCAAATTTTCTGTCTCTGGCATGTCAGCAACAACATGATGAAGGTCTAAAACAGTGCATTTTATATGAGGAAATGCAGCCAAAATAGTCTTAGCAACAACACCGGTGCCTCCCCCAACATCAACCAAGGAATCCAGCTCTTCAAAAATTTGTTTGCAGTCCTTCACAACCAAATTCATCATTTGGGAATCACTAGCCATTGCTTCATTGAAAACTTTGTTGAATCTTGGATTTTGGTCACAAAAGTCCCACATGGATGCACCTTGTGCTGTTTCAAATGGGGTGGTTTCATTTCCAAGAAACCAATCCCCCAAAGAATGCCATGGATTCACCATAACAGGATCAACCATTGCTCTAACAAAAGGTGACAAATTTGGGATTTCAGACTTCAGAAGCAGCTTAGAAGAAGCTGTAAGAACATAACCTTCTTGAGTTTCTGAGATTTCATTAAGACTTTTAGTAGCGAAAAAGCCGGAGTGTACCAACAGGCGCATCAATCGATGAATGCCATTTGATTTTTCAGGAGGAAGTTTCAGCTTTGAAACTAACTCACAGAGAGCCATTGGCTGATTATGATTATGAATTAAATCCGGTATGCCTAACTGAATAGCACAACGAAGAACCATGGAATTTGCAAAATGGAAGGTATGCTTGTAGATATGAGCCAGAGCTCGGAACATTTCACTAGCTGTTGGCACATCACTCGCTTCCATATTGATCAGAATTTCCCTGCCTTTTCCTTTCGTAAATCGGTATTGATATGAAATAGTTATGATTTGTTACAAAGAAAGTTCAATGAAGATAAACTTATGGGGTGGAAAAAAATGTAACCTGCATGACTTTAGTTGATATCCTTAGCCAATTATCTATTGATAGTGGACATAACGAGGGCAGCAAGCCGTATACTTTTAGCCTATCTATATATATCTCTCTATATATAATATACTGCAAAGGCCAAATATACCCCTCTACTTTCAAATATTATTTATCTGTACCTTTCGTTATACTATTAGGCTATCAATACCCCTACCGTCATACTTTGAAACAAAAATACCCTTATTTTTGATGGAGTGCCACGTGGCAGCACCGGATTAAAATGACCCATTTCATTTTTTTACCTAACCCGTTTTACAAAAAACCCACAACCCGAACCATAATTTCATTTTTTAGTTTTTTAAAGAATTTTCGTTTTGTAAAACTTAAAAAAGTATTGCAAAATATTTTCGTTTTTTTTTTTAACTGAGTATATACTGAAAATATTTTGCAAAACAAATTGTAAAAACTAAAAAAAATTATTTTTTTAACAAAATATTTTTTTTATAAAAACAAATTTGTAAAAACTGAAAAAAATTATAAAAACTGAAAGAAAAAAATTTAGTTTTTAACAAAATATTTCGTTTTATAAAAATTGAAAAAAATATTTATAGCGAAATATTTTCGTTTTTGAAAAATATTTTTTTTTTCATTTTTTCAGTTTTTCTAAAGATTTTCTTGTTGTAAAAACTGAAAAAACAAATTTTTATAAATTGAATTTTGTTTTGTAAAAACAGAAAAATAATATTTTCGTTTTTTAACAAAATATTTTTATTTTTTAAAAACTAAAAAAATTATTTTCAATAAAATATTTTCATTTTTGAAAAATATATTTTTTCATTTTTTCAGTTTTTAAAAGAATTTTGTTTTGTAAAAACTGGAAAATCAAATTTTGTAAAAACAGAAAAAATATTTTTTATTTTTTAACAAAATATTTTCGTTTATTAAAAATTAAAATTTTAAAAAAACTGGAAAAAAATGAAAATAGGGGTCGGTTTGCGGGTTTTTTTAAAAATGGGTCAGGTAAAAAAAGAAAATGAGCCATTTTAATCTGGTGTTGCCACGTGGAACTCCATTCAAAATAGAGGTATTTTTATTTCAAAGTATGACAGTAGGGGTATAGATAACCCAATTGTATGACGGTAGGGGTATAGATAGCCCAATAGTATAACGAGAGGTACATGTAAACAATATTTGAAAGTAGAGGGGTATATTTAATCTTTTTCCGTATAATATATAACTATATTACAGGACCTTCCACCAGTGGTGTTGATAGAATATAAGGGTCTACCAACTTTATAGAGAACCAAGTTTTTTATCAGGTTCAACAGAATACACGCACACTGCAGTAAATAAATGACAAGAGAAATTTTACATGGAAAATTCCTAACTCAACGGGATTAAAAATCATGACCTATTCTTGTAGGATTTCAACTTTACTACTGAGCAACTTTTAGATTACAACTTATCGAACCTAGGAATTAACCTCTTAATCTCTCACTAACTTGTAGCACACCTATTACAAGCCACTTTGTAATACTTCTATTACAAAGAGTTCACCATTCGACAAACTCTAGCCAAGACTCAAACACAAAGGTTTAAGATTTACAAAGAGTCACTACAACATTATGCATATATAACTACGAAATCCTAGCTATAGATATAAAAATCGTGGCTAAAACCTAACAATAGCTACAAAAATTCAAATTCCATGGTGTTCGCAACAAATTTTCGTAAGACAAAACAATAAACTGCAACTAAAATAATAAGAAGAAAAAGTGATTTTACGAGCCCATTTCATTTAATATATCCACTAACTTTCTTTGGACCAACATGCAATTCTTGGTATTGAAATTATTCAAGGGCCCACGCGGAATATGAATGCCCTAGAATCTTGCTAGCAAACTTTTGTTTAGCAGTACTTCTTCGCAGTTGGAATTTGGCTTGGAAACAACTACTGCGTAATTGGATTCCTTTTGAAAAATAAAGAAGCTGCTTCACCCCCTCTATAAATACCATACTGATAGCCTTGCTAGCCATCCAAGGCACTAGAGGTCATCAGACGAAGGTAAGGTTAGCTGTAATTTCTTTCTTGTTTATGCTTTCTTCTCTTTAGTTTATCTTATTTTGCAACGTGACTTCATGTGAATTGAAAATGAGGATGAGAGACACGAAGCTTGGGATTCCTCAGTGTTCCTTTTACCACCGTGATGAGATATCGTGAACTTGAAACCAGCGAACATCGCTTCTGGACCAGAACATTGCCGAGGATGTTAAAGTCTCGAGCACTGACGGCACCGAGAATTTAATCTAGTACTTTAGAATATGGCGCCAAAACCTTACCATAAGGTAACTTAATAGTCTCCTTGGCGAGCTGATCTCTCTACTCCTCAACTTCTAGCTTCTATAGTATAAAACTAAAGTACATAACTCCATATTTTTGTCGTTTCAGGAAGATCGGGCAGTTATACCAACTCTGACAGTTTCAAACTCTTGAATGTTGAGTACAGGGACGGTTGTTTGACCTTACACTAGATGCCACTTGAGTCTTTATGCTATTGACGTCGTACCTGTCATGCTAGTACGAAACTTTGACTCGTCGGTACTTCTGTCTATCGCAATAGAGTTGAAGCATCGTGCCGTTGGCACCGATATACTTGTTACTGAATCGGGAGCTTCATGCAATTGGCACCGATCCCTGTAGAACCAAGAAGCTTCGTGCAATTAGCACCTGAGCTTCGCTCTCTATCATCTTTTTTTTTTAGCAGCCTTGGCAAGAGAACTTTATGGAGAACCTCATATTCTTGTTGTTTGACGAGCAAACACATGGACCATATCCTTCTTATACTTGGCCAAAGACGTACCTTGTAAATTTCAATTTCCAAATTTATTGAAGAAGTGACGAAGTACTCCAATCTTGTAATTTGTCAAAGAAGGCTAGCTGAAGCGTTTCCTTCTTGAGGCTTGGTGAGAAAGAGGCTTGCGGCGACCGTACTTCATCCTTGACGAGTGAGCACGTGGCACATCTCATGTGAAGCGTTTCCTGCTTGAGGCTTAGAGTTGGGGCGACCATATTTTTCTTTGCAAGCGAGCATACCCTTTTTCATGCGGCTTGGTGAAATTGACACTACTTGGAGCAGTCATTTCCAAACTTGAAGAGCAATCACTTGGCACATCTTCGCAAAAGATCCATTATTTGGCGTAGGCACAATGAAATCACAAGCCGCTTCTTCCTAAAGAATCAAAACTCAAATATCTGCCGTATTGACTTCATAGCACTGCATACCCTCATTAAAAAAAAAAGGTCGTATCTCGACCTTAGAGTGGCCAAACTGCAACCTGCTTAATTCTACAGAATCATAACTTGCATCACAGCGACATATTCAAAATTTATGGGCAAATTCCAACAGGACCAGTCAGAATAAACTTTCGAAGGCAATGCATGTACACATCTGTTATTTCGACTTCACAGCACTGCATATTGTCATTAAAAAGCACATATTTCGAGCTAGGAATGTCCAAATCGCGAGACGTCTGCGCCATCGAAAAGACAAGTTCGAGACCTGCAGCACCTGAAAATATCGTGGCAAAGGAACAATACCCAATCGAATCTGTCACAATATGCCAAAGGAACAATACCCAATCGAAAACAATCGAAAAATATTAAAAATTTCGAAATTGGCAATACTCGAGCTCCGGGCCCACTTCTCAAAACTCATAAATTCTTACACCAACGGTTCCTTATCTCGCCATGAATCTATACATATAAAGAACACCAAAATCGGACTCCAAATGTCCCCTCAAATCCCAATTCTTGCTCTCTCAAGTTCAAGCTCTAAACCACCATTTTTGTCTATTAATTTCTTAAGTTTTCAGCCCTAATCCATGTATTTGCACCATAAAATCGTATTTTAAGTCCAAAAATCCTTAACTTATCGAAGCACCTTGAAATCCCTCTTCAAAATAGCCCACAATTCTCCAAGTCCGAAGTTAGAATGAGAAACCCTTCAAAAACTCACGAAGATGAACTTTAATATCTCTGCCCAGGCAAAACCGCATCTGCGGTCCAAAAATCCACTTCTGCGGTACCACTTCTTCGGCCAAAGTTCCGCTTCTGCGGAAATCACTTAAGCCCCTAGGGATCGCTTCTACGACTAAAATTCCGCATCGCAGCTTCGTAGATGCGGCTCCTCGTCCGCTTCTGCGGAAACAGTTGCCAAGCCCAAGACTTGCACCTGCGGCTCCCCTTTTGCACCTGCGACTCTGCTTCCGCGGCTTCCTCCTCGCTCCTGCGATACCGCTTCTGCGGTTCCAATTCCGCAGAAGCAAAAATACCAGAAGCAGCAGCAAATTTGAATAGTACAAGCCCAAAACTTCCCGTTAACCATCCGAAATCACCCCGAGGGCCCCCGGGACCTCAATCAAAAGCACCAACACCTCCTATAACATAATTCAAACTTGTTCCAATCATTAAAATACCTCAAACAACACCAAAACCATCAAATTATATCGAATTCAAGCCTAAGTGCTTCTAAAACTTCCAAAACACGCATTCGATCAAAAACCCAACCAAATCACCTTCGAATGACCTGAAATTTTACACATACATCCCAAATCATTTAACGAAGCTACAACAACTCTCGAAATTCCATTCTGATCCTCGGATCAAAATCTCACCTATCAATCGGAATTTGCCAAAATACTAACTTCTCCAATTCAAGCCTAATTCTACACCGGACCTCCAAAACCGCTTCCGATCACGCTTCTATGTCACAAATCATCCCTCGAAGCTAACCGAACCACCGAAAATCAGATCCGAGCCCTCTAACATATAAGTCAACATCCGGTTAAATTTTTCAAACTAAGCCTTCCTTAAAGAGGCTAAATGTCTCATTTCCTACCAAACCAATACAAAACAACTCGATCATACCAAACACAGATAATGAAGCAAGGAGAAGAAAATGAGAAAAACGGGGCGGTAACTCATGAGACGACGGGTCGGGTCGTCATACAGATCCTCCACATCTGGTTATATTTTGTTTCTTGAAAACAATCCTATTAGTTGGTCCTCTAAAAAGCAGAAGACTCTCTCATCAACTGAAGCTGAATATATAGTTGTCGCTAATGCACTTGCCGAACTACTGTGGGTCAAAACCCATTGCTTGAGATGCAACTTCCTGTTAGAGACACCCCTACAATCTATTGTGACAACATTGGTGTGACTTATCTAAGCGAGAATCCGGGCCTTCACAGTCACATGAAACATATTAAGGTGGATTTTCATTTTGTGCGCAACTACATTGAACAGAATGTGGTTCGAGTTGTTCATGTTCATTCTGCTAACCAACTAGTTGATATGATCAAAGCACTGGCCGAACCAGCCTTCGAACACAATTTGTTCGATTTAGGCTTAGTGACTCTAGAAAGATGGTTACTATAACTTATATTTAAACCATTGAAACATTCAATAAGAGATACAGTTTATCTATTCAAGTGTTCATAGGCATGAAAGAAAATATTTTTCTGAAAATATTTCTTCTTTTAAAGAAACTTTGTCTCACTATCTAACACTTTTTAAAAATATTCAAATGGACTCTACAGGAAAATATAAGTGAAAAAAGTCATTTTCCCCTTTTAATGGCGTTTTTTCTTCAACATAAATAACTTTTGAAGTTTAATCGACAGAAAATGACTTATTTTCTTGAAAATATTTTTTCGTACCAAACACACTCCTCCCATGATTTTCATCCAACTTTTTGGTTTTGAAGAGCTTTTTAAAATCTTTAGTTTTTCTTACAAATATTGGCCGTTTACTATATTCAGTGGACAATAATAATCAACTATACCAAGTACACACAAATCTAGCAATTGCAAAATCATTTTCATCTCATTTTATTTTCTTCGATCCCATTTTTTATTTTCAGCCATTTTTGGGGAAAATCTCTAATACATTGTGCAAACTAAAATAATCACCGAATTGTTTATTTAATACTGCATGTAGGTTCATCACAATTCTTACATCTTATATTCTACTTATTTAGAAGCGAGAGTTAGCAGCTCTTCGTCGTCGCGCAATGGTATTTAGTAGTTTTGTCGCGTTACTTTTGCCAGGATTTTCAGATGACTGTTATGCCCTATGTAATAGGTTCTAATTTCCTTGTTTCCCGGGCTTCTGTGTAAATAACATAAAAAACAAGGCAACATTAACCTGAAAAGGCGGTCGTCCCTTTCGCTTCTCTGTCTTGTTTCGCACATATCCATCGCGGCGCTTATGTCTCAAGTTCTTTCTTCAGCGCTCTCTTTGCCCTTCCTTAAGTCTTTACTTTCCCTCATGTTCTATTTCTTTCTCTTTCGTCTTCTTCGTCGAGGATTTGACCCAAAAATAAAAGTCTGTATTGATTGGAGACTCAGAAGTACGAAGAATAGTATGTTGTTCCCTGCGCTTCAGCTGGCTTTGAAGATCTTTCTTCTACCATTGGTAAATTTTGCCTCTTTTGCTGTAAACCTTTGTTGCAAGTATTAAATCTCAAATATTATCGTGTTGGAAAGATGAATTTTTACCATTTGATTCAAGCTAGCAAAAAGGCGGCTTAAATTGGTCCATTTAAGAGGGTTTATGCTTGAGTCTGCAATAAATCGAGAGTTCCTTTGTGAAGTTTGCTAGAAATTTTGTATTTCCACATGTTCTTTCAAAATTCATTTGAATATCATCACAAGGCAATGTCTTCTTTAAGAAAATAAATCATCACAAAGGATTGCACTAAAATTTTAATAATATTATTAAGGAAATATGCGCACGGGCTGAATCTTGGGTGGACATTTGCGATTTTGCAGGCATTGCTTTGTCTTTTTTTGCTCCTACAATGATCATAAAAGTTTAATGGAAATATTGTTGTGATATTAAAACATGGACGAATACTCTGTGAGCCATATGGTCGGGAGGAATCCGGTGCATTGGAATGACTAATGAGTCTTCTGTTGAATCAACACTAACAATGAAACTAAGTTAAGATCTTTTTGGATCTGATTTTGCTATATTTCTCAAGTGTGATGATGAAGCAATAAGATGACTTCATTAGAAATTTTACATATCCAGCACTTTGTTTAATCTAAAACTACAATCTCCTGATACGGAATTTGATAATCATCTGCCAAAAGTCCTACAAAGGTTATACTAGATAATCTGTGTTTAAAGTTCTGGTTTAGTTATATGCTAAATAAGATGGTAGTGTGGCGGTAAAAGTTTTTTTGCTGATTAGTTTACTGCTAGGACAAGAACAAATTTTGTCATGTCCTATTACATGTCCAAATCGATGGATCTACCTCTTTTTTAGAGTGTATGCTTATTGAAAAATAATGAGAAACAGAACAATGGCTCTAAAGGTTTATGAAAAAAATGTCACATCTGACATGGTTTGGAAATGTGAAAAGTAATTTTCATACTAAAGCAAACCGATCCCCGAGGGTACCGACTATGGTCCAATGAGTGATTATTATCTATAGAAGCTTCAGGTGCTAGCATTACCACACCTGAAACAACATTAATCATATGAACTCATCGAGACCAAGGAAGATGCTTCAGGAAACAAAAGGAAAATTCCAGTTCTCAAAATCTTGAATTAGATGAGTTATATAAATATGTCAATTCCAGTTTCCAAGATATTGATTGAGGAAAGAGTAGGGAGCAGTTAAAACTACGCACGGTGGTAAGAAAGAAAGGGCGAGCACCAATTTCTGAACTTATATGGAAAGGGAGCAAATTCCAGCTTGAGTCAACAAATGGAGGCTCGAGCTTAAACTTTTAGTCAAATGTCTCTTTGTCAGATTCAACACTAGACTTGATTTTGCAAAATAAGAACTTACAGAGAAGTTGCAGGTAGACAAATGGGGGCAATTGAAACTTTATAATACGAAATTTAAATGCATTAAAATGTTATGATGTTGGAAGACGAGAAGTTGTTGAAAGAGGCAAAGAAAATGCCCTGGTATGAGTGATAAACGCACAAAAATTAAAGGTTTGAAATGACGATTTACTTCAGTTAAGGTGTCACTTCTGTTTGCTTTTTTTACGATCTTCTTTGTAGCTATCTGTATGCTTTGTGTATGTATTGTGTTTGCATTTACTTTTAGATTTTCTTTTTTGAAAATTCTTAGGGCCACTTATAGGAAGAATGTAGCGGATTCAAATGTGCAGCATAATGCTTTTGATGCTTCAATATTTTACTTGAAAGCAACTATTGCTGATGCTGAGAGGTAGAGTTTTACTTAATTAATTTTAATTTTAGTTTACTTAATTTTATTTTATTGTGTGTTAGTTTAATTTGATGTGTTTTCTTATAAGGATATGGTGACAGAATGGAAAAAATGATGCTGAAGAATTGAAACAATATGCATTAATTACCTTAAAAGGTTTACTGTACCTTCTAACAAAGATTTCCTTAAAAGGTGCATTTCGTTCCCGAGAAATTTGCAATATGAGAGGTCCATTTTGATTTCTTTTGAGTCAATACTTGGAACAATGCTAGCAATCTCAAGCTTTAGATTGCACTGAAGTCAGTTAATGTTGTAAGAAAAGTATCTACCAACTAGATTAGCCTTTTGATACTTTCTTTTCTCAAAGATAGTTTTGTTTCTTAATGCTGTAAATAGACATATGTTTTCCTTTTTTCTCTTATTTTGTACTAACTTTTCGATACATTTCAGTATGCTGGAGTGACAAGGTTTGTAGTTATACCATTATCTTGATGCTTACAAATAGCATCATAGAGCCGTGATTGGTATAGACCTTGTTAGCTCATTTTGCATCTTAAAAGAGTTTGAGATTCATGAATGGAAATATCTTTTGATGTTTATTCTCTAAATTTAATGTATTGATTGGAAAGTATAATCTTTTTTCTTTTCGGGAGCATCAACTGTATCCAAATGTGCTATAACAACGTCTTTGAACGTGTTAATAGGTGTACAATCTCGACGATTCTCTGACACGTTTCTAGGCCAATAATCCCAAGGAATGACTGTTGACTTTCTTTCCTTAGTCTCCAATTGTCAGAAATCATCCATTTTTTATTTGCTGTAACTGTGGGAAGGTGCATTAAGTTTATTCGTTTTAGTTTGGACATCTCTTAAATGTGTATTTTTCTATAACTATTGGCTTTTGTGTTTATGCTTCTCTGTTCTGGTACTTTTCCATTTTGTGCAATTTATGCCAGTTGAGAAAATCTATGTATGGTACTAGAATCCTCATACTGAGCAGGATATTGAGCTTGTATTCCGGCATAGGTATTCTTTATGTCTGTCAACTGCTCAAGTTACATTTGAATTTGTGCTGGTGCATTCTCTGGATTGTTTTTAATTCCAACGACTATTGCATTTTTTTTTTCTTTCTATATCTCTAACTTCTTGGTTTTCTCTTTATAGTCTTAAGAGCCTATTTTTCTAGCCATTGATACTTTAGTATGCTAATGTTTTGATACATATAGGCTTGATATTTGAATCTATCTCAGTTTCGCTTTTTGACCCAGATTTTGGGTCTCAGTTAAGATCCAGGGTAATGTTGTTATTCCAAATAAAGGAATGAAAAAAGGAAGCACATATCCACTAAAAGCTAAGCAAAACAAAAGACCTGTCTTCAGCTTTTGCAACTCAGTTTTGCTTTCTTCGGCTTATATAAACATTTAATGGGTGGAATTATTTTTTTAATGTGATAGCCTATGTTTTCTGAACTGAAATCGAAACGGACTTGCATATGTTTTTAAATTGTTCCTTCGTCTGTTCAGTAGTATCTTTCCATTTTAGAAATTTCATTGCTAATTTATTAGGTTCGGGCCCGGGCTCAGCACGGGCCATTCCGCACTAGTATTATATAGAAAAGGTAAGTTGGTCGACCAATGGCAAAGTTGTCATTTTAGTCTGCCATGCATGGCAATATGGTAAATTTACTACTGGATATCATAAATACTTGCTTTAAATACCTTTTATTCCAACACATTCAATACAAGTCTAGAAGCATCCCTCCTTTCATCTCTCTCATGTCTCATTCCATTCCTCCATCAATTTTTTAGAATGTTCAGGTGCGAGTTAATATTTTGGGTTTTCTTTTCTTACGAGATTTGCCCAAGGTTTTTTTTTCTCTGGCTTCCTAATTTCATGGCTAAAATTCATGGTTGATGTTGTTATCATTTTTCTTCAGATTTTTAATTTAAAGACTACTCTTCCAATTCTCTT
>MU751556.1:0-18732 GCA_026770625.1 Nicotiana glauca
TAATATATGTTCAATTACTCATTATAGTCTAATTTATAACAATTCCTAACCCCGAACGAAAAGTTGACAAAATTGTCCTCAAGCCCACGTGCCAGATTCCAAAATTTTCCGAAGATAAAGTTTACCCATGACCTTACGAACTAAAATATATAATTTATTCTCAATTTAATATCCAAAATCGTGGTCAAAATCCAAAAATCTCAATTTCTAGGTTTTTCTTTAAAACCTCAAATTTTTCTTTAGATTCTCATGAATTTTGATGTTAAATCTAAGGTATAATCACAAAATATAATTGAAATTTAGTTATAGGAACTTATCCAATGATTTGATACGAAAATCCACTCTCAATATCGCTCATTCTTGGACCTATGGTTCAAAATACGAAAAAATGAAGCAAAAACTTGAGCTACACAGCTAAAATCAAGCCGCAGACGTCGTATTTGCGATCCAGGGTTCGCAATTGCAAACCCTCGCAAAAGCGAAGAAGACCTTCTCAATTGCGAACAAAGAAGGGCTGGAAAGGGTCGCAATTGCGAACTTGGCATCGCAATTACGACCATACCAGAAGTAGTAGTTTTCCCGACACAAAAATGAGCATAACTTCCTCATACGATGTCCAAATTCAATGATTCTTTTTGATATGGCTCCGTAATTACGATACAGATCTAATGGTTCAATAAAAACTTAATTTCAAGCTCATTTGCTTAATATGGTACCTCTTTATGTCCAAAGAAACGACAGTGAAATATCAAATAAGAGCGCGATACATCCCGAAACACACCCGAGGCCCCCGAGACCCCGTCCAATCACACCAAACCACTCCATAACATAACACAGACCTGCTCGTGGCCTCAAATCATACCAAATAATGCTAAAATCATGAATCAACCTCCAATTCAAGCTTTATGAACTTTAGAACTTCAAACTTCTACTTTCGATGCCGAAACCTATCAAATCACATCCGATTGACTTCAAATTTTTTACACAAGTCATATGTGACATTACGGACCTACTCCAACTTCTGGAATCGGAATCCGACCCCGATATCAAAAATTTCACTTCTGGTCAAACTTCTGAAAAACCTTCAAATTTCTATCTTTAGCCAAATCGCTTCAAAATGACCTACGGACCTCCGAATTCAATTCCGATCGCGTTCCCAACTCCAGAATCACCATACGGAGCTGCTCCCAGACTCGGAATCCGATGCTTTGGCTACCTGTCATCTGTGATACAACACCCAGAAAAGAATTTCATCGACCTCATTCCGATGAAAATCCACAATCAGCCAGCTTATTGTGCCCATATTTAAGAGGAAGTAGATAGAAAGCCTTGGTTTTAGAATATCAAGGAATATTTGGCAAAAGGAGAGTACCCGGAGCTTTCCAATCATACTCAGAAATGCACACTGCGCAAATTATCCAACAAATTCTTTCACAGTGGAGGAATACTGTATAGGAGGACTCCCGATTTAGGATTACTGAGTTGTGTCGATGCAAAGGAAGCATCCAAGCTGCTAGAGGAAATTCATGCTGGAACCTATGGTCTACATATGAACGGTTTTGTATTAGCAAAGAAGATACTCCGGGCTAGTTACTTTTGGATGACTATGGAAACAGACGGCGTCCAATATGTCTAGAAATGCCACCACTATAAAATAGGTACCTCCAAATGAGCTTAATGCAACGAGCTCACCACGGTCATTCGCCGCTTGGGGAATGGACGTTATTGGACCAATCGAGCCTGCCACTTCCAACGGGCACAAGTTTATCTTAGTAGAAATCGACTATTTCACCAAATGGGTCAAAGCAGCATCTTATAGAGCAGTAACCAAGAAAGTCGTTGCAGACTTTGTCCGTAACCGCATCGTTTATCGATTCGGGATTCCAGAGTCAATTATTACTGATAATGGCTCCAATCTCAACAATGAAAGCTATGTATGAAATTTTCAAGATCAGACAAAACAATTTTACAACCTACATGCCTTAAATGAACAGAGCTGTGGAAGCTTCCAACAAGGACATCAAGAAGATATTGAGAAAGATGATAGAGAAGCATACGCAATGGCATGAAAAGCTATCATTTGCTTTATTGGGGTATTGCACCACAGTCCGCACATCAACTGGGGAAACTTCCTATATGCTGGTTTATGGTACAGAAGTCGTCATTCCCACCGTAGTAGAAATTCCTTCCTTAAGGATCATACAGGAAGTTGAGCTCGACGATGCAGAATGGGTGAACAATCGTTACGAGCAGCTAGCCCTTGTAGACGGAAAGAGAATGAACGTAGTGTGTCATGGTCAACTTTACCAAAATAAAATGTCCAGAGCCTTTAATAAGAGAGTCAAACCCAGATAGTTCACAACAAGGCAGGTGGTATTAAAGAAAAAATTTCCGCATCAAGACGAGGCCAAAAGGAATTTCTCTCCCAACTGGCAGGTTCCGTACATGGTTCACCGGGTTTTGACAGGAGGAGCCCTTAGACTTGCAGAAATGGACTGAGAGATCTGGCCAAAGCCAATAAATTCAGATGCAGTCAAGCGCTACTAAATGTAATCTTTATGCTTTCCATATATAATGTAATTGAACTACGTCTGACCTGATTCCCATTTTAGAGGGGATACGTAGGCAACCTTATGGGTTCAGTGACAATTCAAAAAAAAATTCATTCCCCCCCTAAAATTGGAAACCGGGGAAGAATTTTGAGGAAGGCCCTAAAATTTCCAAAGTAATTTCAGCCGATCACCACATGCACAACAATAAAAAAGTCAACCTATCAAACTAGGGCAAAATTTTGAGGAGGACCCTCAAAATTACGTAGTAGGAGAGGTATCAATGTCTCGAACCGCGTCATAGTCGCCGGTTCTTGTTAAAACTATTTTAATGATACATTTATGTTATGCTTTTACAAAATCATGCATGTTTATTATCGAAACCAGTTTTTTTAGCAACGCTGCCCCAATGATATAGACGGTATCACCATATCAAAGCCGAACAAGTCAAGCAAAACTAGAGGGGATGCAAACTAACCTCCCACTTTAAAGAACTCAAGGTTTTCTTTGGATGCAGGCACAAAGATTACAAAATCATTTAACGCACTGTCCACCCATACAACAAATGTTGTTCGAGAAGACGATTCTATGGATCATTGCACTTACCAACATCTGCCAACAGCACGCCCCCATAATGTTCCGTATGTCTCAATGCTCCCAGTAATCACCACGCCGCAATCTGCTATCAGCGAAAAAACTCTACTGCCATTTGCTATTTTATTTCCTACATAAGGCTACTATTCTGCCTTCCGAGGTTAAGCTCTACCTCTATCTGCATTTGCATTGCATAAGGCTACCATTCTGCCTTCCGACATGCATAAGGATACTATTTTGCCTTTTGAGGTTAAGCTCTACCTCTATCTGCATTTGAATTACATAAGTCTACTATTCTGTCTTCCAACTTGCATAAGACTACCATTCTGCCTTGCGACATGCATAAGGCTACTAGTCTTCCTTCCGAGGTTAAGCTCTACCTCTACCTGCATTTGCATAGCATAAGGCTACTATTCTGCCTTCCGACTTGCATAAGGCTACTATTCTACCTTCCGAGGTTAAACTCTACCTCTATCTGCATTTGTATTGCATAAGGCTACTATTCTGCCTTCCAACTTTCATAATGCTACTATTCTGCCTTCTGAGGTTAAGCTCTACCTCTATTTGCGCCACATTGCACGGTTGAAAGATCACCACATTGCACGGCTGAAAGATTACCATATTGCATGGTTGAAAGATCGCCACATTGCATGGCTAAAAGATCGCCACATTGCACGGCAGAAAGATCGCCGCATTTTACGGACGAAAGATTGCCATATTGCACAGTTGAAAAATCACCACATTGCACGGCTGAAAGATCGCCACATGCTATCGTATTTCATGGGTTGAAATATCGCAAAAAGTATCCAAAGGCATCATCGTTCGGATGCACCATCCTCATAGCCCGAGAACACCATGTCATGGCCTAAGGATCATTTTTCAATCTCTTGCATATCATTATTCAAGGGCATCATGGTTCGGAGGCACCATTTTCATAGCCTGAGAGAATGATTTCATAGCCTTCGAATCCTTTATTAAATGCTTCATGGCCCAGGATACCATGGTCTAAAGACGTCATCCTAACCGTCTGAAGAAAACATTCATGGTCCGACGGGAATTTGCATCATGTCTAAATTTACGCACAATATATGCTTGTATTATTTATTTTAAGGTAAACCAGCAAGCAACAGCCATCCCGGCAGGAGCGTTTCCACTCCAATGCCCGTACCCAAATAAAACCTAACCATTCCCGTAAGCCTTTCATTCACCCTAACCAAAACATTGCGTCCGCTATTGGAAAGTACCCGTCGGCATACTCCGTCAATGCATCCTGAGCTACATACGGCCTGATTCCTGTAAAACCAGGGATACGTAGGCAACTCAGAAGCTTGAGTTCAACTTGAATCTTTCAAACCATTTCGCTCGGTTAAAATTGGCCATCATTTCTTTGCGCGAGAACTCTTTCATCCTTCCCGGGTAAAAAAGGGCAGCTGTTGATACCTAATTTTTTTCCATGTATATTTTATATGAGAAATACTCTCAAAATAACACATGGATGCATATATAAGCATGTCCAAATATCTTATTATTTTTCTTCAATTTTCAATGATTTTAAAACCAATTTATTTCCCTATTTCATTCATAAAAAAACACAATAATAATTACCAAATTATCATTTTTGGTGATTCATTTATTGCATTTTCATATTTATACTAAAATATAGCTGAGATAATCTTTAAATATTTTTTACAAGTTCATTTGGTATTTTTAAGCTAAAATTGCATGCAATTGCAATATTAGCCCCGTTTAGATTTTATATTCATAAAATTAGGTCGAATATTTTTAAATAACTAATTATATACTATAAATCATTTTAGCACCTTTTTTATTTACAAAAGTATTTTACTATTTGTTTATAAATCAAACGGGAAAAAATGGCTATTTAAAATCTAGCAAGATTTTATTTCGATTATAGCCCAAATTGAACCCCGATCTGAATCCCAAATACCCTGACCCAATTCACATTCAAACTAGCCCACAACCTATTTAATTGACCCACCCGTACTCCCATCTATTCCCAGCCGTTGATCGTATAGATCAGTGACTCCCATTAACCCTTTCCTAATTAAACCCAAAGACCCCCCAAACCCTTTTCATTCTTCATAATCCATAGCCTCTGAAACCCATCCTCTCACAAATTCTCTCTACAACCCCATCAAACCCTAGCCGTCGCACCCTACTCCGCCCTAACCTATGGTCTTCCAAGGTCATCGGAGACTTATGCTGGCCTTCCACAACTCCTTTGTGTTTGTCCTTATAATTTCAAGGCCAGACCATGAAGAACTCTGGTCCAGCCTTTGCTAGATTTTAGTTCATGGTTGTTCTCTGGTCGTCTCTGACCTTTCTTTGGCCAGCCATGGCTATTCGAGTCAGACTTTTGACTCACCTACTTAGATCGTTGGTTTTCAAGGCCTTTCTCATCATTTGGGGTTCTTCTGAAATCTTAATCTCTAAGGTTCTTTCGATTTCTTTTAGGTCTACTTCAGATCAATGTTTTCTTTGAACTTCGAAGCGTTTTCTCGAAGTTTTTGTTAAAACTCTGCTTTCAAAACTTTTTTATCTTTTTCGATTAGGGTTTTCTTGTTAAGTTATTTCGAAACTATTATTTGATTTTCTGGACATATTTTGCTATGTTTTTTATATCTTTCTTCTACCTGGGTTTGCATGTTAAAAGCCCTAATTTCTTTTGATTGTTTATTAGACGAATGCTTGTTTGTTTGAGTTTTGTCTGATTCACTTGTTTATTCCTTTCTAAAACTCTACTATTGTTGAAAACCCTATGGCTTTGGGTCTAAGGCCGTTTGTTTAAGTACATGACTCGATTTGAAGTTCTTTATTTCAAAATCTCTTATTCCTTTGTGTGATTCTTCTGATTCAGGATTTCTATCTTCTCTAAAACTCAGTTATGCTCGAAACCCTAATTTTTCAAAGGGGGTTTTCTTCACCTGCTAAGGTGAGATCTTCGCACGCTCTGATATTCTATGTTTCTTCGCTACAGATTTAATGTGACCTGACCTACATGACTATCATGCTTCGAATGTTTGTTGTCTGCTAACTTTGTGCTATTATTTCATGTTGTTTCTTTTTGTCAATAGTTTGGCCTCGTATGTCCAGTGTTTGTGCACTCTATTTATGTGCTGAGTTTCCTTCTTTGATGGACCTTCAATTTTGTAATTGATTTCAAACTTTTCCTTTATGAAATTGTGATTTCACCCGCCTATTAAGGTTAATTGATTTCTTTTCATGTCTTACCTTACTGATTTCTTTCCAAAAATTAGTGTATTTCTATACCTAGACTCGATTGATTACTTAATTATCTACTACTTCTTTTATGGCAAATATCAGCCTGCTTACAAATTGATTTTCTTTCCTTATTTTGAACCTGTCACTACCCATTAAGAAGTGATCCCTTAATTAAAGGCAATCACTTGTATAATTGATTCTGAATTGTGATTGTTTCCATGTTTGTAGCTTATTACTTCTCTTTTACTCGTTTTCAGAAAGTTATAAATACCTTGTACTGCTTTCTTTCAAAAACACGAACACAAGGAATAAAACACTTGTGTTCAGACACACACTCCACTAAATCTCTCTCTTTTCTCTGTTACTACTAGTATTGCTGCCATACCTAGCCGGATAAAAGCTAAGGGTAGGCTGTGTGATATTTGTTTTTTTTTTCTTTGCATCTGTATTTTACTGGTATGTTCTAATTAAGCTTCTACACCAACAACAACATGCTTATTTACTATTTCTTGCATCCTTGTTTGTATACTGTTTGTATTTAACCCATACCATTATGAAGCATGGTGTAATTTCCCCTTTTTCTGTTCTGGATTAACGTATTATGATTTGTGGATCCTAAATCCCTGGCCCAATGTGTTTAATACTTGTGGTTGGTTTGGGGCATGACAACATTGGACATTGCTGTGCATGACCCAAACCTGATCCCATGTGATCATAACCTCCATGTTTTCCTCTAGATGTTGTGTATTCTAATTGGTTTACAAGCATGTCAGCACCTCCCATTGTCGTGCATGCCTAAGTACATGGGCTCCTGTCAATGGATTCCCAACCCTTGACCACTTTGTATGAAGTCATTAACTCTGTGAAATGATAATGGTTGTCTCCCTATCGCCCTTTCCCTTCTCCTTATTCCCTATGTTTTTTTCTTTCTAAAAAACTCAGTTCATGCACTTTCACTATATTCTTAGAACTTAAGGCCTGCCCCCTTTATGCGAGCCTTGACTTGGGACCCATGAGCTCCCTCTGAACTTGGACACGCAAGGGATGGCATTTTCACACTGCACTCATCTCTATCCTATTTATATAACATAAGTGTGAGCACAGCCCGGGGTTCCCTTGAGACTCTTAGGGAGCTTTGACACACTCAAGTCCGAGAAAGGCTGGCATTTGAGGTAGTTTATTCCATAACTTAGAGAGGAGGTCAAAATTTAGGCTTCCTCTGATTGTAACTTTTCATTGTAGTTTTCTGATGTAATTCATTACGGGGTCTGTAATAATTTCTATAATAAACACTGGGGTTGGCTAGTGAAAAAGGTTAGGAGTTATGCATGTTTGAGGGTAGATATCATGCCTACAGGACTTGAGATTATGCATGTTTGATTCTGCAATTTAGAAATCATACCTATAGGAACGAAAAATGGCCACAATAGAAATCATGTCTATAGGATATGTCGTTTTGGATTATGCTTGTTTAGTTATGCATTTTAGATACCATGTTATTAGAATCTAAATGGTTAAAATCAGTATCCCTTCGTAGAAATCATGCCTATAGCGATTCCCAAAGTAAGTAAGAATCAGGTTCGTTTCTATTCACGGTCAATGTTAGATATCATGTGCATAGGGTTTAAAATCAACAATAGTAGATACTATCGCCTGCAGAATCTGAAACTAGTCTATTTTAAAATTACCTTGTTATGAATCAGTTTTTTAAAGATAATCTAATTTCCTTATTTAACTAGGACTAGTAAGCATGCCTACAGGGTCTCAAACCATTCGTTTAAAAGTTGTTCTGCTTTGTCACACTTCTATCAGTAATTAGATACTATGTTCCTAAGAGCTCACCCAAACACTTAGACAAGCCTTAGGGTAATAACAATAAAATTGAATCTGCCTTTTGAAATTGCTACAACCAACAAGCAGGCCTGATTCAGACTTCTTATCTGAGTTATGTGTTAAATTGGTCTGCTTCAACAATTGAACTCCCCCCGTCTTTAGTACTTTTAATAAGACCCTAAATATATGAACAAGTCATGCTATTTATGTGTTTGTTTGAGGAGGTATACATGAGCCTTTACTTGTTTACATGTTTCCCTTAACATGTCGTATTATTTGTTTTGAATGTCGCCTTAGGTTTTTACCTTTTGAAACCGAATTTAGCCCAATATCCATCCCCTTTAGGAATAGCAGTCCTAAATTCCTCCGGGACAGATAGGAATGGGACGGGTAATAGCATGCAATAGTGTTCTAGACCAATCCGCGCTTTAGCACCTTAAACGGGGTGGGAAAGGGTAGATATGGATATGATTCGCGGTGAACTAATACCACGTGTAGCCCCTCTTTTAAGGAGTGATTACCGGGTATTGCATTGATGTGATTCAAATTTTTAATAAACCTAGGGCCCCCCCCCCCCCTTATTTTAAAAGCATTGTAATTTCTTGTTTAAAATCAGCCTTAGTTGCTCTTTCATACTTTGTTTACCTTCAAATGGTTGTTTATTAAAATCCCCTCTTATTTAAACCTTGTTTGCTTATATGTTAATTGCTCCAAATTCACAAAGAACTATCTGGCCGGGAACTACACTAGTGGATCTTGAGGGGTGCCTAAAACCTTCCCCTTAGGATAATTTCAAGCCTTACCCTATCTTAGTTTATCAAGCAAACTTAGAAACAAACCCTGTAGGTGTCCTAATGCACCATAAATCATTAGGTGGCGACTCTCAAAAAATGCAAAACCCAGTTCCCAAAAGGAACGAGTTTTCCTATACCCAAAATATCATAAACCTGTTTCTCCCGACGCAAAGAGGGAAAAAAGGGGGCTCGACACCCAACATGCCACAATACCTCAAAAGGACCAATAAACCTCAGACTCAGTTTCCCTTTATTCCCGAATCTCATAACGCTCTTCATAGGCAAAACCCGGAGCAAGACCCACTCTCCCACCACATAAGAAATATCACAAACCTGCCGGTCCGCATAACTCTTCTACCTAGGCTGGGTTGTGCGGTGCCATCTGAATGCTGGACTCATAACTGTTATTGTAGGCAAACTTTGCAAGTGGTAGGAACTGATCCGAATAACCTCCAAAATCCATCACATATGCACGCAGAATATCCTCAAGAATATGAATAGTGCGCTCGGACTGTCCGTCGGTTTGGGGACAAAAAGCTGTGCTCAATCAGTACCCAACTCATTCTATACGGCCCTTCAGAACCGTGATGTGAACTGAGTACCTCTATCTGAAATGATTGAAACTGGAATACCATGCAGACGAACAATCTCTTGTATATAAATCTCAGCCAACCGCTCTAAAGAATATAATGTTCACACAGGAATGAAGTGTGCAGACTTGGCCAGCCTATCCATAATTACCCATATGGCATCGAACTTCCTCAAAGTCCATGGGAGTCCAACTACAAAGTCCAT
Organism: Nicotiana glauca; assembly: GCA_026770625.1. NCBI lineage: Eukaryota > Viridiplantae > Streptophyta > Magnoliopsida > Solanales > Solanaceae > Nicotiana > Nicotiana glauca. The sequence continues at coordinate 9,809 of MU751556.1, forward strand.
GGTGATCCGCTCCCTCTTCCACTCCCGAATCTCTATCTGCTGAAGCAAGCCACCTAGCCTCTTGTTCTCATACTTCACCTGCTGACAATTGAGGCACCGAGCTACAAATTGAACTATATCTTTCATCATTCGCCTTTACCAATAGTGTTGCCTCAAATTCTGGTACATCTTTGCGGCACCCAGATCGATGGAATACCTCAAACTATGGGCCTCCTCTAGAATCAACTCTTGAAGCCCATCAACATCTGCTACACATATCCGCCCCTGCATCCCCAATACCGTGTCATCACCAATGGTCACATCTCTGGCATCACCAAGCAAAACCTTGTCCACGAGGACAAAGAAATGGGAGTAATCATAGTGACACTCTCTGATACGATCAAACAAGGAAGACTGGGAAACCACACAAGCTAAAACCTAACTAGGCTCCAAAATATCCAATCTCACAAACTGGTTGGCTAAGTTCTGAGCATCAATCGCCATGTGCCTCTCTGTTGCTAGTAGATAAGCCAAACTCCCCAGTTTATCTACCCGGCAATTCAAGGCATTGTCCACTAATTGGCCTTCCCCGGGTGGTACAAGATAGTTATATCATAATCCTTAAGCAGCTCTAACGACCTCCTCTGATGCAAATTAAGGTCTTACTGCTTGAACAGATTCTGTAAACTCCAGTGAGTAGTGTATATCTCACAAAGAACACACTATAAATAATGACACTGATCTTCAAGGCGTGAACAATAGCAGCTAACTCGAGATCATGGATAGGATAATTCTTCTGATGCACCTTTAGTTGTTTAGACATGTAGGAAATCACCGTACATGTTTGCATCAATACCGCTCCAAGGCCAATACTCGAAGTATCATAATAGATTGTATAAGACACCGAACCTATAGGTAATATCAATATTGGGGCTATAGTCAAAGCTATCTTGAATTTTTGAAAGCTCTCTTCACACTCTTACGTCCACCTGAATGGAGCACCCTTCTAGGTCAGATTGGTCATGGGTGCTGCAATAGATGATAATCACTCAACAAATCAACGCTAATAACCCACCAAGACAAGAAAACTACGAATCTCTGTAGTTGAGGATGGTCTGGGCCAACTATGCACTGCTTCTATTTTCTTCAGATCCACCTTGATCCCTTCACTCGATACGACGTGACCCAAGAATGCAACAAAATCCAACCAGAACTCGCATATAACTTCTTTTCTCTCAAAGTCTGAAGGATTGTCCTTAGGTGCTGCTCATGATCTTCCCGACTCCGGGAGTATACCATAATGTCATCAATAAAGAAAATGAAGAACGAATCAAGATAAAGCAAAGATATACTGTGCATCAAATGCATAAATGCTGTTGGGGCATTGGTCAGCCCCAATGACATAACAAGGAACTCGTAATGACCATACCGAGTCCAGAAAGTAGTCTTCGAGATAACTGGCTCCCGAATCTTCAACTGATGATAGCGTGAGAGCAAGTTAAACTTTGAAAGCACTCGAGCACCCTGTAACTGATCAAATATGTCATCAATATGGGGCAAAAGATATCGTTTCTTCACTGTAATTTTGTTCAACTAGTGATAATCAATGCACATATGCATAGAACCATCTTTTTTCCTCACAAACAAGATAGGAACATCCTAAGGTGATACACTGGACCGAATAAAACCCTTATCAAGCAATTCCTATAAATAATCCTTCAAATCCTTCAAGTCAAGAGGAGCTATACGGTAAGGAGAAATAGAAATAGGCTGAGTGTCGAGCAATAAATCAATGCCAAAATCCATATCTCTTTTCGGGTGGCATGTCCAGAAGTTCAGGTGGAAACATATTAGAGAAATCTCATACTACTGGTACTGAATCAACTGTAGGGGTATCAATACTGACACATCTCACATAAACTAGGTATGTGTCGCATCCCTTCTCAACCATTCGTTGAGCTTGAAAAAATGAAATAACTCTACTGGCAGTGTGATATAAGGTACCCATCCACTCTAATTGTAGTACACCTGGTATATCCAGCGTCAATGTCTTGGCGTGACGATCAAGAATAGCATAATGGGGCGACAACAAATCCATGCACATGATAACATCAAATTCTACCATGCTTGGTAATAAAAAATCGGCTCTAGTCTTAAAACAACTAAGAGTAATCAAACATGACCGATAAAAGCGATGCAAAACAAGAGAATCTACCGCATGAGTAGAAATATAAACAGGAACTCAAGGAGTCCCGAGATATGCCCAAATAGGTGCAAAATAAGAGAACACATAAGAATAAGTGGAGCCTGGACCGAATAGAACCAATGCATCCCTATGACAGACCGAGACAACACCTGTGAAGATAGTATTGGAGGAAAAAACCTCTATACGGGTAGGAAGGGCATAGTATATGGCCTGACCTCCCCTTCTAGGACGACCCCTACCACCCTGACCTCCACCTCGGGTTGGCTTAGCAAGTGGGGATGAAGTTGGTGCTGCAATCATAGCTTGAGGACCTGGTGGAGCACGCTGTGGTCGAGAAGGTTGTGGAGGTACAACCCTCCTATGTGTAGGATAATCCCTCACCATATGGCGTGTGTTGCTACACTCAAAAAAGCTCTGGGAAGGTGTGGCGGTTGTGACTCACTCGGTCCAGGTCTACTGGAATGAACACTAAAAGCACCCCGTGTAGGAGGGAAGGTGCATAATAAGGCTGCTAAGGTCTCGATGGAGTTAGAATACCAATGGCTGATGGAAGAGTTGAATGAATGGGGCGACTAATATAACCCCTATCATGACTAACTACAGCTGGGGCACGGGCACTAGAATAATGGCCCGACACTCGAGACCTCTTGGCCTCTTTCTCCTTCCTATCCCGAGCAAGCATGCCATCTACTCTCCTAGCAATGCTTACCACCTGCTGATAAGTAATATCCATTTCCAGCTCCGGGGCCATGCTGGACCTGATTGTGGCAATGAGCCCCTCAATAAACCGATGCACTCTCTCTCGACCTGTAGAAACCAAGGCTGGTGCATGCGCATCCAAGTCATTGAAATGGACATCATACTCTGAAACAGTAATAGTACCCTGGCGCAAATGCTCAAACTCTGGGCGCCATGCATCCCTGAGGCTTTGAGGAACATAATCCCTCAAAAATATATTTGAAAACTGGGTCCATGTAAGGGAAGGTTCCTCAGCTGGTTAACATGGACCTGCTGCTCTAGGGTGCGGGCTGAGGGAGTCTGTGGTCCTCCCCCAACCTGGGATGTGGCTGTTGCGAGGGGAATTAACCCTGCCTAAGCTAGAGTGGTGTACATGCTCATGAACTGTGCAAGGGTCTCCTAGAGAGCTGGAATAGTAGTAGCAGTAGGCTTATGAGGCGTCTGGACTTCGAATGGAGGTGTTGGTGGATCTTTTGTAGGAGCTCGAGCGGGTGCTCTGGATGCACCACGTGCGCATCCTCGGCGTCTAACCTGGGCTCGACCTCTAGCGGCTCTAGTAGGGGGCGCGATTTCCTGGTCATCTCTGGTAGCACGTGACCATCTATGACAAAATAGTATAAATAGGTTTAGAATTTTGATATCAAAAATCTCGCACGACAAAGAAAAAAAATGAAGTTTAATTTTCCTAACAGTTACATAGCCTCTCGAAGATAAGTACAGTTGTCTCCGTACCGATCCGCGAGACTCTAATAAACCGGCTTGTGATTCATTACTCAGATGAACCTAGAGCACCGATAACAACTTGTCACGAGCCATGTTCTCCCTCCGCGAAGTATCGTGACGACACCTAGTCTCTATAACTAGGTAATTCTAACAATTTGCGGAAAAAGGGAAAATAAAATATGAAACTAGAAATTTACGGATAATATAATAAAAAGCTTTAACATGCCGCTCGGCATATACAATACCACACTCTAAAAACTGAACGAAGACTCTCCCAAAACCCGAAATCTTCTGAAATCACAAGCTAGAGAAAATTACATAGTGTTCTATCTCCAGAGTGTCTAAAAAAAGCAAATACAAGAAGTCTAAAGCTAAAGGGGAGAATAGAGAGGGACATTTAGGTCTGCGGACGCGGAAGATATGACTCAAAATCTCTGTTCCCGTCTCCTCACTGATAGAAAGGCTGAGCAGAAGAACCTGGATCTGCACACAAAAACACGTGTATTAAAGGGCATGAGTACACCATAACGGTATCCAGTTAGTGCCAAGCCTAACCTCGATCGAGTAGTGACGAGGAAGGTCAGGGCCATATTGGTTTTATATATAACAAAGGTAAAACCGAATGAAATGTGATAGTATAGTTAAAATACTAACAGTCGATAAAGAATAAAATCACAGAAAGAATATAACTCAATACACAGAGATAGAAAACAAGGGATCTCGCAGGATATCGTCACGTAGTCCCAAACGTAAATGTACAGAAGATCTCCCATGATATCGTCCCATAGTCCGAATAATAAATATGCAAGGGAATCTCCCGGAATACCGATGCGTACTCCCAAAGTAATTATCCATTACAGGGGGTCTCCTGGGATGTCATCCCGTAGTCCCAATTATAAATGTGCAGGGGGGATCTCCCGGAATACCGATCCATAGTACCAAAGTAGACATACAAAATTTCAATAAAGAATACTACAATTCTATTCAAGTTCAAATGAGGAAATCAGGGAATTTCTACTCTAAACATGCCTACACTAGATCCGAGTAAGCATTTAAAGAAGATATGGCAGTTAAGTCACAGAGTCATTCTTTCCTAAGCAAAACATGGAACTTCAATTACAAGTATTGCTCAACTAAAAGAAAACACAAACAATTACTTAATAAAAATAGGATTTTTCAACAATTAGAAACTGTACGCACTCATCACCTCACGTACACGACATTCATACAATAACGGTACTAAAATCCTAAGGGGAGTTCCTCCACACAAGGTTAGGCAAGCCACTTACCTCGAACTTGCTCAAAATCAATCTGATATCACGCTCTTACCCCGATTATCCAACTCCGAGTGGACCAAAGCTAATCAAATCAAGTACATAAAGTAAATAAAACTACAAGCAACTAATTTAACTAATGAATTTAAATCTACAGTGAGAAATTATGAAAAACACCCAAAAATATTCCCCGGACCCACGTCTCGGAATCGGGTAAAACAATACGGATTAAGAACACCCATTCATTCATGAGTCTAACCATACATAATCCACTTAAATCTGATACCAAAATATCCATCAAAACCCCAAATTAGGCCTTAGATATTGTTTCAAAATTTTCAAAGTTTTCACCCCAAATCCGAAATTAGATGACGAATTCATGTTTAGATTAATGGGATATAATAAAAAAGAAGTTAGGAATCATTACCCACAAACTTCGTCCGAAAATCTCTCCAAATTTTACCTTCTACCGTGCTCTCTATCCAATTTTTGAGTTATGAACTCAAACGCTCGATTTTTGAATTTAAATTCTGCCTAGGTGTGTTCTTTTTCGCGAACGCGAGGCCACGATCGCGAACGTGATGGATAAAATCCCACCGGCTAAATTTCCTCATTCGCGAACGCGTAGCTTGCACATGTGGACCCTTCGCGAACGCGAGTTCTTGTCACAAACGCATAGGCTAAGGGTCCACACCTTCATGAACGAGGAAGAATCATCGAGACTGTGAACCCCAACTCAACTCCCTTTACCAGATGCTCTTAGCGAACGCGAGAGCCCTCTCACAAAAGCGAAGAAGGATTTCTCTGTAACAAAATCCCAGAAAAATCTGCCGGTTCTTTAAGTCAAAAAATGACCCGTTGAGCATCTGAAACACAACCAAGGCCCCTGGGACCTCAACCAACCATGCCAACAAATCCTACAACATCGTACAAACTTATTCCAATCTCAAATCACATCAAACAATTCTAAAACCACAATTCACCCTCCAATCCAAGCCTAATCAACTTGAAATCTTCAGAATTCTACATCTGATGACAAAACCAAACAAATCAAGTCTGATTGACCCCTACTTTTGCACACAAGTCACATTCAATACTACGGAATTATTCCAACTTTTAGAATCAGATTTCGACACCGATATCAAAACTTCACTATCGATCTGGAAACGTAAAAATTCAACTTTTGGCATTTCAAGCCTAAATAAGCTACAGACCTCCAAAACACGATCCGAACACACCCCTAAGCCCAAAATTACTCGACCGAGCTAAGAGAATCAACATAATTCCATCCCGAGGACATGTTTACACTACTCCGACTACGGTCCAAATTCTAAAAATTAAGCTCTCAATTAGGGACTAAGTGTCCCAAAACACTCCGAAACTCAAAACGAATCTTCCCGGAAACCCATAATAGTGGAAATAAACATGGTTAAAGTAGTTTATAAGGGATCCGAGAGTTAAATCTCAAAATGACCCGCCGGTTCTTTACAATTTAACATGACAAAACAACATCATATCTAATGAACATGAGAACCTAAGAGCCCTAAACAGTCCAATTTCCACAAATAAATCTGAGCCCGTACACGTTACCTTGCGTACTTGGCCTTCACATGACACAATTAGCACAAACAGCTCAAATCTTAAGGGATAGTTCCCCCACAAAAAGTTAGGCAAGATACTTACCTCAAAGAAGCTAGACTATTACTCTAAAATGACCTTCTCGAGTTGAAAAACCTCCAAACAACTCAAATCTAGCAAAAATAAATTCAAATCATAAATAGAACTTATAGGAAACAATTCCGAATAATAAAGCTTCGATTTTTAATTTAAAAAAAAAGTCAAACCCCGGGACTGTACCTCAGCACCCGATAAAATTCAGAAAACCCGAACACCCATTCTGATACAAGTTCAACCATACCAAATTATCAATTTCTGGCATCAATTCGTCATTCAAATCATGAATTTTCATTTTGAAAGATTGTTACAAATTTTCCCCCAATTTCCAACTTAAAATTCACTAATTAAATGATGAAAATAGCAATGGATTCGTGAAACATAACAAGATTCGGGTAGAGAAAACTTACCCCAATGAGTTGCTTGAAAAATGCAAAAAAATCTTCCAAAGTCGCGGTCCATAACTCAAAATGAAATGAAGAAAATGGCAAAATTCGATCCTTAACATGATGCCCATATTCGCATATGCAGAGCATTATCCGCGCTTGTAAGCTCACTTGTACTAGAAAACTATTGCATTTGCGGAGTACACTACCTAGCCAACCCTCGCACTTGCAGAAAATTTCCACTTCTACGACGTCGCAGCTGCGAGGTGCTGCGACCAAAAACACCCACGCAAGTGCACGTGATCGTCAAGTTATAGAGTAGTGAGTAGAGTATCGTTCCCTCAAAGACTTGTGATCAACTATTGACTGATTCAATACCCAACTATTTTACTTATTCAAGAGATTTATCACAGAATGAAGATGTACTTATTTTACTACCTAAATTATCAAGAAATAATCTAACTAAAGCAATTAACCAAACAAATAGCAGTTTCGAATAACACACAGTAGGAGAGGATATTCCAGGGTCACGGGCCAGTTAACAATCTTGTTGTGTCCTTAGCTTAAGATGACTGACCGATTTATCTGGGTTATTGATTGACAAGGTTTATATTGCTTGTAAGAATCTGTCGACTTCTTACTCGGGTGCTCAAATTAACTCAATGCCTATATTTCTATGGAACTAAGATTAACAAGAACGCACTTACAATTCCTGTATTTTAACCAAGCAAGGCAAGTGGGTATATGTCTATCCCAATTGCAAATCCGTTCCCCGAGGCCCGGGTTCAAGAACCTACTCTATTTAATTCTATATTCAACCTAGAATTCCCACTTTCGAGTTCAACTCTAGATTCGTAGATAGTGTTTTACTGTAAGCTACACAACAAAATAATTAATAACAGAATTAAATAAACAACCCAAGATGACAAACCAACTTTGTCAAATTAAACCTCAAACAACAACATTCATGTTTTACCCATGACCCTAGAACAATGGGTTTTAGCAACTCATACTATTGTTCATCACAACTAATTTCAATTTCATCACAATTGGAAAAAACAAATAGAAGAAAAGAAGCTTGATGAGCCAAATCCCTCCTTGCCTCTCCATGTCTTGCTTTAGCCTATGAAAACCTTGATAAAACTCTTTTGGGCGAGCTTGACCTTATATAGGTTAAGTGAACCTTTTTCTCCAAATTTCCACTTTTGCCCCTAATTAACCACCGCCGGATTTTGGATATGCGCTGTAGCGCATTTGATAGCGCATTTGGCCGCGCATTTTTGCTGATGTTCTGCCTTTACAGCGCATTATTTAGCACTGCAGCGCATTTGGCAGCGCTAGTCCAAGTGTGTTGTGGCCTAGATTTCTTCCTTGTCTTCAATCACACTCGGCTCCGAGGGGTCGTTTGGTGCTCCAAACTGGTTCCCAATCACATTTTCGTGCATAATACAAACTCTTTAACCTGAAATATGCACAATTCACAATTACAGCCTATATTTCATCAATTTTTCATTGTGAGCACGTGATTTTTTCCTCACATGAATTACTCCCACAAAATCAAAACAAAAATGTTTGTTTTATTAAGTGAATTTTTTGATATTTTTTGGTAATTATTTGCGTTTGTATGGGCATGTTTGTTGTTTAAATTAATAGAAAAAAACAAAAATATGTTGCATTTACATCTTTGGATTTAATTTTACAATTAGGAGTAATTAAGTTTGTTTTACAAAAATGGAAAATCACAAAAAAACTGTACTTTGCATTTTTAGCATTTAATGTCCAAATTGTGTGATTTTATTTTAATTATTGTTTAATTTTGTGTGATAATTATTATTAGGAGTTAATTAGTATTTTAAAGTAATTTTGATTTCATGATTTAATCTAGGATTTTGGTTTTAAATTAGGAATTAAAAAGGAAATAAAAGAAAAGAGAAAAAGTGAAAA
>MU751556.1:24878-72233 GCA_026770625.1 Nicotiana glauca
AATTTACACCGTCCATTCACCTCAACCTCCCCATCTCCATGCTACCTTTAGTTTCCCTCGAATCTTATCCCAACCCTTCGAATATTCGAAAAACCAAACGACTTTTCCGGCATCACCTCCGATGGCCACCAGATTAACACCCTAGCCTCATCTCCACCTCCTTATTCCAAACATCCAAACCCCTTGCTTCGAATCACACCGGAGCCCGTTGAATATCGATTTACAGTCAAGAACCCTAGCGCCGCCCAAGAAATCCTTGGTGGTGGCGCCAACCATAAACTGTCCCAAATCAATACCAATTGACCACCTGAGCCTCCCCATTCTCACTACCCTAACAGTTTTCTTTGAGTTGGTACCACAAGGTTCGAATCTTCGATAAGAGAAATCGAGCAGGATACCCTAACTCCAGGATTAAAAAATTGAGGCATTAATCGACCTTAGTCGAATGTTCTTAATCGAGAACCTTCGATTAAGGTTCATTTCGATCTCAAACCAGAAATAGTGGTTTCAATTCAAAGATGGGACAACCAAGTTTTGATTTTTCAGTTCGTCAGGTGAGTCCTCGGATTTTTCTTTCATCATCTTTGTTTTATCTTTTCTTTTTGATTTAGTAAATTCATCCTCTACCCCTTTCTTTAGGATCAAGTTTTTGGTGTTTACTCTTAAATTTTGTTGGTTCTTTGTTTTATTTGAATGATTCAAATTAGGTGGTGCCAGTGAGTCTTGTATAAAACCATGTTAAAACTTGTCAAATTGGTCAAATTATTATTGGTTAAAAGTGTTTCATCTGTGTCGTAACTCTGCATATAAATTCAGTATATGTCCATTTGTTCTTGTTTGGATTTAATTTAGGATTGTGTTAGTGCATTTCTATGTATCCGTAACCTTGGTAGTTCAATAGGATTTTTTTTCCTGTTTGATTGGTTCTGTTGTGATGCTGTTTCATCTAATCTAAGTACAAATGTTTGAGTTCAGTGATTTGAATTTAATTGTTGTTCTGTTAAGTTTGGAATCTAGGATGAGTTTACCCTGGTTTAAGTTCAGTTTTGGTGTACTAAGTGTTAACTAAAAGCTGGCTTAATATGATCAATTGATTGAGTGGATAGGGGGAATTGGTTATAGCTGAAAGATGCAGTATAGGTTTCAGGGGTATTTTCAGGGTTAATTCACATTAGTTTAGGGGGGTATTTTGGGGAATTAGATCACATAAATAATTGATTAAGGGGTTGCTAAAGGATTGAATAAGACAAGGATTAGTGAGGTTGGAAAAGTTGAAAGACAATGTTAAGTGGGATTCAATAGTTAAAAGATACTAATAGTGGAAGACTACTTTTCTGATTTTAAGGGTTGAAAGAAGTTAATTTATTGTCCACTAGTTGCCTAAAATCAGGAAAAGGGATTGGAGAGGAGATATAAAAGGGAGAATAAATTCTGAAAAAAGGAAGGGTTCTTTTTAGACATTTTCTGCCATACACACACTTAAGAATACACTGAGAGTACACTCTAAAAATCTGAAAGGGTTCGAAAAAAAAAGGCATTGAAAGAGAGTTGGAAGAGTTCTTAGATAACATTTTGAAAGCTAAGGCATTCAGTTTTTGAGAGATAAAAACAGGCTGAAGTGGAGAGTTTAATCATTTTCCTAGAGAGTTTTCCTCTATTGTTTGAAGTGAAATTTGTGATTCTCAGCTACTGAGTTATAGTTTCTAATTCAGTTCTGTTTACTGAAGTGTTTAAGGTTCATTGGTTGATTTTTTATTGATCGCTGGTTGTTATTTGTTGTTGCTGTTTGGTGTCACTACTAATTTTGGGCTATTGGCTGAGGGTTATTTTGGTTTAAAACTGGTGTTGAAGTGTTCTGAATGCCATAATTGTTGCTGGTGATTTGCTATTGCATTACTGCTGTTGCTGACTTTCTCCTTCTCCTTCTTGTTGTGTTTCAACATCCGGTACACAACTTGATTTCAATAATTGTGAAGCTGAAATGTAAAGGATGAACTTGTAATTGAAGCCTAAAGATTTTAGTTTAATTCAGTTTCTGATTTGTATCTTTGAATGTTTTGTTCGTTAAGGATGTTTAGACTTTTGTTTATAGGTGCGTTGGCTGAACTGAACTGGGCTATGTAATAACTGGACTATAGACTATTATAGCCTAGTTTTCTTGGATTGGTTTTCCCTGTAAATCACCAATTGTAGTTAATTCCTTGTTAGTTGATTCTTGCACCTGTTGAATACTGGTTATAGCCAAATTCATGGTGCAGAGTAGTTCTTGACTAGTCATAGTTAATTTCTTGTTAAAGACCTTTGTGAATCCGTTTAGCGTAGTATAAGATAAAACCAGGAGTGGCTGTTTTGTTTCATTCTCAATAGGTAATTTAAATATGACCAGGCATTATAGGGATTGTTGTAGACTGCCAAAACTTCCCTGGATGGTTTACTACGGCTGAATAGTGTGACTTGATTTCAGTAGTTCTTTTAGAACCTTAGTTTAAAGGCCTACCTTGAATGTTTAATTTCAGTAGTTATAAAATAGGCTTGAATGGTTTTCTAGTCTCAATGTGTCATTAAACAGTTCTATAAAGAAATCGTGAATCATTAAAATGGTTAGTGTTAGTTTCTTTTTTTCATGACAGTTCTTAAGCATTGATTCGTTTCAATAATTGTAAAAACAAGTTCAAATAGCTCCTGGTTTCATATAGTTCACTTCCGTAGCCCAATAGTTTAAAATACCAAGTTATTTGAGTACTAGTTCAATACCGATAATGTAAATAAAGTACTGTTTCAGTCTAGGCCATCAGCTGATTCGTTTGGAGCTGATTGGGGCTGGCCAGGTCGTGTTGCGTTGCTCCCGTCCAAGCTCGAACCTGGGCTCGTTGGGCTGCAAACGTCCTTGTAGGCCCAATGTTGGAGGCAGCCTTTCTCTTAATAATTAATTAGGGCCTTTTCTTTATTTTTTAGAGACAAAATAAAATAGAAAATCATAGTCGCTTTTAGGTTTGCCTTTTAAATAATAAATAAGGAGAGCCTCGCCAAATAAAACGCACAAACTGAGGGGCCCTCATAAAGGTATATATTAAAATACTTAAATTTCGGTACAGGCTATTTAGCGAATTTCACGGCCTTCCCCAAATAATAACGCCTTAGTCTCTTTAGGCGCGTCTTTAACAATTTCACCTTCCTAAATTCTGGTGTGCATTTCATGTGACCCAAATTCAAATCCCAAAATGTTGAATAAAATGTATCGAGGATCCGGGTGCATTTCATGCGACGTGATCCAAAAATATATTTTAAACGACGTTCAATTCCTTTAAAAAATAATTAAAAGAGGGTTAAAAGTTAAAATTTGCACATAAGTTAAAGCATGTTTTAAAATCAGATAAATAAGCCGAATATGACAGTTAAGCGACCGTGCTAGAACCACGAAACTCGGGAATGCCTAATACCTTCTTCCGGGTTAACAGAATTCCTTATCTGGATTTCTGATTCATAGACTGTAATAAGAAGTCAACTTTTTCCTCGATTCGGGATTCAAACCGGTGACTTGGGACATCATAAATCTCTCAAGTGGCGACTCCAACTCTTAATAATAAATCCCGTTTTGATTGTCCTTTAATTGGAAAAACTCCCTTTACTACGCCCTTCGCGGGGTGCAGTAGCGTAAAAAGGAGGTGTGACAGCTCTGGCGACTCCACTGGGGAATAAAAAACCCAGAACTTCGGTTCAGGGTTTAAGAATTCGAGCTTAGAATAATAGTTATGTTTGGCTTTATCTGATTTTAGTACATATTTTCCTGCTAAATATGCTAAATGTTTACAGTTTTGATATTATTTGAACTGTATATATAAACTGTGTTGAAACCTTCTCTTCTCACCTCCGAGAAGTGCACGTTGGTCGTGACTTCTTTCTGTTAGGGTCATATCCCAAAATAGGACGAGGATTCGGAGGAGTTGCAAAATCGGATGATCTTTTGGTTACCGGTACGCAGTTCCCATCCTCGGCTCGAGTTATCCGCTTGGGTAAGCCAGGTCTAGAACAATAAACCCAGGTTAAAACTTAGAATAACTTGACTTCATGCCGGATTCCTAGTAGGAACGCTTATTTGCATCATGCTGCATTTGACTTAGGGGACTCAACACAGGGGTTGGGTCCGTCTAGGACATGTGACCTGAAACGAAAAAGACCATCCTGTTGCATCCTGTTTGCTTTACGCATTTTATTTGCCTCGGACTTGAATGCTGACCGGCCGTGAACATCGGGAAAATTTGAAAAGAAAAAAAGAGAGAAAAAAAATAATAAATAAAAATAGCAGTGTAGAGAGTTAATTACCTATTTTTGAAAAAAAAACCAATGTCCAAATAGCGTCGAAACTCTGCTGAAATTTTGAAAAAAAAAAGAAAAAGAAAAAAAGGGAATTGTTTTATTTTTTATTTGAAAAACAAAAGAAAAGAATCCTGGTTTCGAAATTAGTTATTTTCTTGGCCTGAACTACGCCAGTTTGATTCTCATAGGGTGTGAGATACGTAGGCAACCCTCGTCGGGTCTAACTTCCCATTTTGTGAAAATTACAAAAAATGTCAAATTTTAATTTTTCATCAATAAGTCAGGCGGTGTCGTTTTGTCAAAAATAGCCGAATGTTCCCTAAAGGGACGCCGGAAGGCTGAATTTGCTTAAACAGCCACCTCTGGTTGTTTCTAAGGTTTGGACTAGTTAGCCCACGCAGCCCCAAAAACCTTCGTCACCGAAGTACTGGAAGGCCATGCTCGAAAAACCAGGTCTTGTGTTTTAATTTGAAAACATTGTTGTCGGTTTTTTTTTGAGTCAAATAAGTTTTACCTTTTGCTTAAAACCCCTTAATAAATGTGCAGAATGAGCACGGGTCCATGTTTGCCACTAACAGTTAGGAGCAAGATCCCTTTGGAGTTGCGCTTGTGGTGGGAGGATTTGAGAAAGTCAGAGCAGGATAAAATCAAACTACATCTGGGGGATCTAACCAGTTTGTTGAACGTCAGACCCAGATATGACATCATAAAGGCTTTGGTTACGTTTTGGGACCGGGCCCACAATGTATTCCATTTCTCAGATTTTGAACTTACCCCAACCTTGGAAGAGGTAGCAGGTTATATGGACATTACCGAGGGGCTAAGGCACAAATATATGATTGCTCCGAGAGCCGTCAATTCACACAAGTTCATGGATCTACTGAAGATAAGCAAGGGAGTCCCATACTCTGAATTGGATAGGGGTTTTTCCACTATACATTTCATATACCAGAGGTTTGGGCATATAGGGGGATTCAATGATCCAGAAAGCGGGGTTTGTAGTTGAGGAAATAAGACAAAATGGGATGAACATAGGCGGTTCGCCTTCATGGTAGCCTTCTTGGGCATTCAAGGTCGTAATTACCAACAACAAAAGCACGCTGGCCCCTATGATAGTATCTGAGGTGTACCGGGCTCTCACAACTTGTAAAGCCGGGGCGGATTTCTTCGAGGGATGCAATTTATTATTGCAGATGTGGATGATCGAGCATTTGTGTCACCACCCTCAGTATGTGAGCTACAGATCTACAGACAAAGGCTGAATTAAAGTGTATGACACAAGGATTTTAGTGCTCAAGTTGCTAGAAGGGTTCGAAGACTGGGTATCCTATCTCCGTGCCATCATTGCGGTGCAAATAGATTGGACGTTAGGTTGGCTTCCTATAGAAGAAATTGTGTATATGCCTGCCACGAGTCCTTACTTCCTCTTAATAGGACTGTGAGGTATTCAGCCTTATGCACCTTACCGGGTGATGAGACAGTTAGGAAGGTGTCAGGTGGTACACCCAGATGAAGATCTCAGTGTTTATGCGGTCGAGGTTAGCACCGATGGACAATTTCATGAAGAGACCATTCGTTCTATATGGAATGAAAGCCAGTACTTGACAGAAAACACTCGGGTGCGTGACCTATCCGGAGGTGAATTCTCACCAGCTTACCTCATCTGGTACAGAAGGAAGAACATTGTTAGAGACGCCCTAGAACGGGCAACCAAAAGGCCGCACATACAGGAGTTTGTGGAGGCATCACAAGAATCGCGGCTTTGGTTGGATAAAGAACGCGAATATAGGGCCCGCATAAGGAAATTGGAAAAACAGGTCCAGGATCTCAGGTTTGAAAGCAGTTTGCAGACCGCTGCCGACGAAGGGGATAAAAAGAAGTTGGCCCAGGAAAATGAAGCCTTGAAAACCCAAATCCGACAGATGAGAATGGATGCCGACAGACACCCAAGGATTCGGTCTGATGAGGAGTTGATAAATGAGTTAAAAGGGCAACTCATCGAATGCCAAGAGGGTTTGGAAGAATGTGAAGCCAGGATGATAAGGATCAAGGCCAGATGGGCAAGAGGTACAGAAGCGAGAGCAAATCATATGCGAAAAATAAAGAGGGACTACGAAAGGAGCATCGCCATATTGAGAGAAACAATATCCACTCTCAAAGAGCAGGTCTTCAGGCAAGCCCGAGATGCCAGGACAGATAGGGAGCGCTTCTATGACCTAACGGCACGAATGAAGGAATAGATGGGTAAGTTTCAGGATAAACTCTTTAACAACGCTCAAGTGCTGAGAATGCGGGATCAACAAATAGAGAGACTGCTTGTAGAAAGGGACAGAATCATAGGGAAAATCGAATATATGGGGAACTACATCACCATGAAGTGCCTAGCATGTGAGGATATGACCCGTACCACCTTCTTTACTGTGATAATGATTTATGTCCGCCAGATCATGGAAGAATTGAAAGGGTTGCAAAGGGATCTCGCATCAAGGCCCGTGGCAAGGCCGAATGATGCCTCACGGGCCACAGGAAAATTTAAAGCATTGATGTATTTTTAATCTTTTTTGAGTCAGTCAGTTCTTTAAGTTTTGTTTTGTTCTTCTTTAAAGTTTGTAAACTTTGTTCAAGTGGTTTAATAAAAGCAGTTGTTTGTGTGGAAAATATTTTACCACGTACTTCACATGGCCAGAACTACGCTCGGTCTGATTCATGCGGGGTCATGATACGCAGGCAATCCTCATAAGATTCGACCACCTTAAAACAAGGAAAAAAAGAAAAGAAGGAAAATGAGAATAAAATAAAATCGAGAGGTGCCAAAATAGGGGCACAACTATTAAAAGCCGAAATGACGCATGCAATCAAAGTGAATGTCATGATAGAAATGGTTAAACTGCCTAGGTGCATTGCATCTCAACGTGCGATTGCCTATTTGTTAAACTCTGAAAACTAACAAGTTTGTTGATTTTCTAGAAACTTCAAGTAGTTAGTTTACTTAGTGCGTACTGGCATAACACCATTATCAGACCAGATCTAAGGGACCGATACCGAAAATAATGTCTAGCCCTGATAGAGAAGGAAACCTTGAGGTAGAAGAGGTAGACGTACAAGCAATGAAAGATGAGGTGTACAAATTGAAACAACTGATGGCCGAGATGTACCAAGCTTAGACAAGCGGTCAGCCAGCACCACCCTATCCTGCTAACCCCACTTTTCTCCCGATACTCACCCAATCTCCGGAACGGCTTGTTTCGTACTCATCACTCAACCTTCCTACATATCAACAGAACCAGACAACCGCCTCCCGGACAACCCAAATGCCAAAAACAAACCCATACCCTCCACCACCAATTACCCCTATTTTTGTGGCACCGCCGCCGGTCACATTTCACAAGTCTTCTAGCGAGCCTGTGTTTCAAACTCAGGATCATCGGTATTATCCTCCTGAAACCACCTTCAAAGCATCTGAACCTTACCCGTTCCCTCATCAGCCTGACAACCCAGAAGCACCCGAAAAATAGAACAAGAATCCTAAGCAGGAAGAAATGGCTCGGAAAGTAAAGAGCCTAGAGCAATCTTTCCGAAATATGCAGGGTTTGGGTGGCCAAGACAGCATGGCGTATAAGGATTTATGCCTGTTTCCAAATGTTTAGTTTCCAGCTGGGTTCAAGATGCCTAAGTTTGATCTGTATGACGGGCATGGTGATCCAGTGGCACATTTGCGGGGATTTTGCAGTAAGATGAGAGGGGCAGGTGGAAAAGATGAGTTGCTAATGGCGTATTTCAGCCGGAGTTTGAGCGGGTCTGCATTGGAGTGGTACACACTCCAAGACCATGGTTGATGGTACACCTAGGATGACTTGGCGTAAGCATTCGCCGGCCATTTCTAGTATAATTTGCAAATCATTCTAGATCGTTTAACACTGATAAAGTTGGAGAAGAAACCTGGGGAGAGTTTCAGGGAATACGGGTTCTGCTGGAGAGAACAGGCCGCATGGGTCGATCCCCCAATGAAGGAAGGAGAGATGGTCGATTACTTTCTGCAAGCCTTGGAGCCAACTTACTTTGGTCACTTGGTGACAGCGATTAGCAAATTGTTAAATGAGGTTGTGAAAATGGGCATTATGTTCGAAGACGGACTCAAGTCTAATAAAATAATGAGTTACTCGGCAATCAAAGCCACCACTCAAGCTATCCAGAGCGGCACAGGAGGTGTGCTCTAGAAAAAGAAGAAAGAAGAAGTCGCAACAGTCGAAGCAGGCACTTGGTCCAGATTTAGAGGTCCTTCACCCTACTACCAGCCTAGACCCCACCGCCCGAGCTACCCATACACCCCATATAGCCCTCCATAACCCTACTACCTAGAGCCATATTTTTCCGTCCATCACACCCAAACATATACCCAACCACCGATTCACCAGTAATGGCATGCACCGGCTCCCCAAAATACATACCCACCCCCACAAAACACATATCCACCGCCAAGAGCCTATAGAAATCCTCCAGGGTCGGGTTTCCGTGGGAATCAAGCTTTCTGGAATGAGAGGATACAGAAGCAGAGAACATTTACTCCACTGGTAGAATCCTATACTAGTCTCTTCCACAAATTGAGGCAGTTAGGCCTATTCAATCCTATTGAGCCCTAAATGCCAGATCCCCTCCCCAAAAATATGGATCAGCCAGTAAGGTGTGAATATTGTTCAGGGATCCCTAGACATGATACTAAGAAATGCTGAAAGTTGAAGACTGTAGTGCAAGACCTTATTGATACCAACAGGATCGACGTTCAGGCTCCAGAAGAACCAAACATCAGTCAGAATCCGCTGCCGATGCACCATGAGACCCACATGATCGAACTAGTGCACAAGGGAGGGGACTTTAAGAAGCCCTCGCAAACAGTGATGATGATCTGGGCCAGTGAAGCTAGTCCCGAAGAAAATAAGACCAAAGAGAAGGCAGTGGTGCAGCTGGAAAATGTAGACACCAAGCCAGTTGTGGTGATGGGGAAAAGGTTGTCTATTGCTGCAAAGAAAGCAGAGCCAGTCAAGGTAGTGATTCAGGAAGTGCCAAGCACACCTGTGGTGGTAAAAAGGGCTCACATAGAACCAGTTGTCATCAAACCGGTAATGCAGTTGCCAATAATTAATGAAAACGCCGTGACGTGGAGCTACAATTAAGTGACGGTGATGTATAAGTGGAAAGAGGTTATGGAAGAAGTATGTGAAACCCAAGGTCTAACTTGTTCGGGAAGGTGTTTTGCTCCCGCAGAATTGAGAAGGGCCAATCCAGCGGCAATGAAGAAGCAGTAACGGAGGAGGAGGCGGAGGAGTTTTTGAAGAAGATGAAGGCACAAGATTACTCCATTGTGGAGCAGCTGAGGAAAACCCTGGCACAGATCTCATTGCTATCATTACTAATCCATTCAGATGATAATCGTCAGGCGTTGATGAAAATCCTGAATGAATCCCATATGCCGGATAAGATCTCTGTGAACCATCTAGAGAAAATAGCAAACAAGATTTTTGAGGTGAACCGGGTGACATTTTCTGACGATGAGTTGCTCGTGGAAGGTACAGAACATAATAGAGCTCTCTATCTGACCGTGAAGTGTGAAGACTAGGTAGTCACTCGAGTATTGATTGATAATGGGTCAAGTGCCAATACTTGCCCGTTGTCCACCTTGAACAAGCTGAAGGTTGATAACGACAGAATTCACAAGAATAGCATCTGCGTTCGAGGATTTGATGGTGGTGGTACAAACAAAGTGGGTGACATCATACTTGGATTGACGATTGGCCCAGTCAAGTTCACCATAGAGTTTCAGGTTTTAGACGTCGCAGTGTCTATAATCTTCGATTGGGGCGACCATGGATTCACGCTGCCAAAGCAGTGCCTTCTACACTACATCATATGGTCAAGTTCGAGTGGGATAGACAAGAGATTGTAATGCATGGGGAAGACAACACATGCGACGTAAGTGATGCCATCATACCC
Source organism: Nicotiana glauca (assembly GCA_026770625.1). Lineage (NCBI taxonomy): Eukaryota > Viridiplantae > Streptophyta > Magnoliopsida > Solanales > Solanaceae > Nicotiana > Nicotiana glauca. The sequence continues at coordinate 35,184 of MU751556.1, forward strand.
TTCATAGAGACCGATGATGACAAGGGGCCATGGGTATACCAGGTTTTTGATACGGTTTCAGTGGACAAAGTTCCTGAGGGTGAAAACATTCCACTTCCCCGAATAGCGGCTGCAACTGTCATGGTGGCCTCGGAGATGTTAAAGAACAGGTTTGTGCCAGGCAAAGGTTTGGGGGTTGATCTTCAGGGTATTATTCAACCAGTTTTTTTGCCTAAGAATCTGGATACATTTGGGCTGGGGTTCAAGCCCACAGCGACGGATGTGCGACAGGCCAAAAAGATGAAGAAAAAGGCATGGGTCCTTCCCAAGCCAATCTCACGCCTATCCCGATCTTTAGTCAGGCCGAGCATCAAAAAGCAATTGCTATCGAAGGTTACAGGGCCACTGATTGGAATAAATGGAGATTTAGATGAAGGTTTTGAAAGATTATTCGTCGAAGTCAACATGGTAGAAGCTGGGGAAGGATCCAGCAAGGCAGATGTGCAGTTTGTAGGGCCTAAGGCCAAGGTCAACAATTGGATGGCTACTCCTCTGCCCATGCGGAGGGGGTCTTGGTAGTAGGCTTTGATTTTTCCTTCATGTTTAGCTGGATTATTCCAGGGTTGTGATCCAGTTTTCTTTTATTTTGTACTCGTCAAAAGTGTGAAACCTTTTTATCCCGTACTTCAATCAATGAAAGTTTATTCTTTACTCTTTATTTTGTTTTAATTTTGTTTTCTTCTTTCCTTTTCTGAATAGTTCTCTTTATACTGGTCTTAATGACATGACATGCACGACGAAACTTCAACCTAGTCTAAAAAATCAATCTAATTCCGAACTAGTAGTGCAAGAGGTAGAATATGATGATGAGTCGGAATACGATGAGGATGAAGCCTTCGAGGAAATTAACAGAGAGTTAAGCCACTTTGAAGAGAAATCCAAGCCCAACTTAAATGACACGGAAGCCATTAATCTGGGCGATGCGGATGACGTTCAGGAAACTAAAATAAGCATCCACATTGAACCGAAAGTCAGGGAAGAATTAATCAAAGCACTTGTTGAGTTCAAGGATGTTTTTTCATGGTCATACGACGACATGCCGGGTTTGAGCACCGATTTATTGTTTCACAAGTTACCCACTGACCGGGCATGCCCTCCCGTCAAACAGAAATTGAGGAAGTTCAAAACAGACATGAGTGTGAAGATTAAGAAAGAAGTAACCAAGCAGTTGAATTCAAAGGTTATTCGGGTCACTCGATATCCTGATTGGTTGGTTAACGTGGTGCCAGTGCCGAAGAAAGATGGAAAAATCTGGGTATGTGTCGACTACCGCAATCTGAACAGAGCGAGCCCAAAGGATAACTTCCCGTTACCCAACATCCATATCTTGATCGATAATTGTGCCAAGCGTGAGATTGGGTCTTTTTTAGATTGCTATACTAGGTATCATAAGATTTTGATGGACGAGGAAGATGCATAGAAGACGACTTTCATCACGCCATGGGGAACTTATTGCTATCGAGTAATGCCATTTGGTTTGAAGAATTCTGGAGCAACGTACATGAGGGCAATGACTACTGTGTTTCATGATATGATACACAAAGAGATTGAGGTATACGTGGATGATGTGATTATAAAATCCAAGCAGCAGGCAGACCACGTAGGAGACCTAAGGAAGTTTTTTCAAAGACTTCAAAGGTATGATATTAAGCTCAACCCTGCTAAATGTGCATTTGGTGTTCCATCTGGAAAGCTATTGGGATTCATAGTCGGTAGGCGAGTCATTAAGTTAGACCCATCAAATATCAAATCCATTTAGGAGTTGCCACCTCCAAAGAACAAAACCGAGGTGATGAGTTTGTTGGGAAGGTTAAATTATATCACTAGGTTTATCGCTCAACTCACCGCGACTTGTGAACCCATTTGTCCGTTACTGAAGAAAAATGTTGCAATAGAATGGATGGAAGAGTGTCAGGAGGCATTTGATCAGATTAAAGGGTATTTATCAAATCCGCCTGTGTTGGTTCCACCCGAGCCAGTAAGGCCATTGATTCTCTACCTAACGGTCCTGGAGAATTCCTTTGGTTGTGTACTGGGGCAACACGACATCACAGGAAGGAAGGAGCAGGCTATCTATTACCTCAGCAAGAAGTTTACGATTTATGAGGTTAAGTAAACTCAACTTGAGAAGACATGTTGCGCCCTAACTTGGATGGCACAGAAGTTGAAGCATTATTTGTCATCTTATACTACTTAACTCATATCTCGTCTGGACCCATTGAAGTATATTTTCCAGAAGCCTATGCCCACATGGAGATTGGCAAAATGTCAAATATTACTCACGGAATTCGATATCATCTATGTGACGAGGACGACAATGAAAGCCCAAGCATTGGCCAATCATTTGGCCGAGAATCCGGTTGATGAAGAATATGAGCCATTGAGGACGTATTTACCTGATGAAGAAGTGATGCATGTCGACGAGTTGGAGTTGAGTGAAGAACCAAGATGGAAACTTTTCTTTGACGAGGCTGCAAATGTGAAGGGAGCGCTACTTATTTCCGAAACAGGGCATCATTATCCTGTTACGGCTCAGCTGCGTTTCTATTGTACCAACAACATGGCTGAGTATGAGGCATGCATTTTGGGCTTGCGATTAGCTGCGGACATGGATTTCCAGGATGTTTTGTTCTTGGGAGACTCGTACCTCCTGGTACATCAAATTCAAGGTGAATGGGAAACGCGGGATTTGAAGCTCATACCGTATAGACAATGTTTGCACGATCTATGTCAACGGTTTCGATCAGTTGAATTTAGGCACATCCCAAGAGTTCATAATGAAGTTACCGATGCTTTGGCCACCTTAGCATCGATGTTTCACCATCCGAATAAAATTTATGTTGATCCGATGCACATTCAGGTTCATGATCAACATGCTTATTATAAAATGATAGAGGAAGAACTAGATGGCGAACCATGGTTCTATGATGTCAAGGAGTACCTCAGGATGGAGATATATCCGGAGCAGGCCACAGGAGATCAAAAGAGGGCTATTCGGCGGTTGGCCAATGGATTTTTTCTCAGTGGAGGAGTGTTGTACAAAAGAACACCGGACTTGGGATTGCCAAGATACATAGACACTAATCAAGCCGTGACAGTCACGACAGAGGTGCATTCTGGAGTTTGCGGACCACATATGAGCGGATATGTATTGGCGAAGAAGATTATTACTCCCTCACTATGGAGCGTGATTGTATCAGTTTCGTGCGGAAATGCCATAAGTGTCAGATACACGAAGATCTGATTCATTCTCCACCAACAGAATTACACACGATGTCAGCACCATGGCCTTTTGTTGCATGGGGAATAGATGTCATTGGCCCTATCGAGCCGGCAGCTTCCAACGGTCATTGGTTCATTCTAGTAACCATCGACCATTTCACCTAGTGGGTTGTCGCTAAAACTTTCAAGTCGGTAACCAAGAAGGCAGTGGTGGATTCTGTTCATTCCCATATCATCTGTAGATTTAGGATCCCAAAGATGATCATCACGGATAATGGTGCTAATCTTAACAGCAATTTGATGAAAGAAGTCTGTCAATAGTTTAAGATTACACATCGTAATTCCACCCCATATCGTCCCAAAGCGAATGGAGCGGTTGAGGCAGCCATTTGCATTGTTGGGTTATCACACTAATGTTCGTACTTCAGTAGGTGCAACTCCTTATTTGTTGGTATACGGAACTGAAGCGGTGATACCGGCAGAAATTGAAATTCCGTCTCTCCGAATTGTCGCTGAGGCTGAGATTGATGACGATGAGTGGGTCAAAGCCCGATTGGAGCAATTGAGCTTGATTGATGAAAAGAGATTGGCAGCAGTGTGTCATGGCCAATTATATCAAAAGAGGATGACAAGAGCATATAATAAGAAGGTGCGTCCCAGGAAGTTTGAAGTGGGGCAGCAAGTGTTGAAATGAATCCTTCCACATCAGGCCAAAGCAAAGGGCAAGTTCGCCCCGAATTGGCAAGGACCGTTTATTGTGACTAGAGTGCTCTCCAATGGCACTTTATGCTTGACAGATGTCGAAGGAAGATGTATCGACATGGCTATCAATTCTGATGCAGTCAAGAGATATTATATATGATTTCTTTGATTGTAATTGTTGTTTGTTTGTACTTGGCATTTATCGGAGAATGAAAATGACGGAGGCAATTTGTTCTTCTATCCAAACACTTTAACCTTTGTCTCCCCTTTTGAGCCTTATTTATTCTTTCGTACACTTCTCTTGGAATCGGTAATAAAATTGAAAAAAAAAAAGAGAAAAAAAAGAAAAGAAAAATAACAACAAAACAAAAGAAAAGTCACAAGAAAGAAAACAAAGGAATCGTGTGAACTACGTTTGATTTTATTCCTCAAAGAGGATACGTAGGCGCCTCACGGCTCGGTCATAAGTTAATAAAAGTCAAAAGATCCCGAAGCAAGAAAACTGGGGCAGAAGTTATGTTTTTAAATTTCGGGAAAGAAATTTGATTCCAAGAGTTGTAACATTTTTACCCATCAAAGTTATTTTAAAAATTCTTGATACCATTTTTTCTTTTAAATCCCCAACTGATGTCCAAAAAGACCTCCCGATCAGTATCCGAGAAGTACCAAGTCAGGCGAATAGAAGTCGGAAATAACACTCTGATCCCCAGCAGAAAGAGGATCATAAGCTGAAGAGAATTGATAGCCAAAAGAATCCTCAACATAGAGAGTCTTATCGGTAATACTCCAATCCCCAACTGAAAAAAATAAAATAAAATGAGAGAGTCTTATCGGTGAAAACCTTCACAGGCACCATAAGGCGACAAGAGTTGAGAGAAATGAGAGAGTCTTATTAGTGAAAACCCCTCGAAGGGCACTATGAGGCGACAAGGAGTTAAAAAGGGGACGAACAGGATAAGGTTGACATAAAGGGCTCGTCGAGGCATCAAGCAGAACAAAGATGCGGATTCGCAAAAAAGTTGGGTTACGGGGCCTTTGAAATGCAAAGTAGGGCCACCAGACAGGATGATTGATATAAATAGACTGGGTTGGTTAATCCAGAATGCACGACATAACCATTGGGATTGGTTATACCATTCAGATGAGTTCTTTTCCTTTTTCTTCTCCCCAGTTGTTCAGAAAGACTTTTCTTTTTCTATCTCTTGAAGTCATCATTTTTCATGTCTTTTGATTAAAGATTTTTTCAATGGTAGTTTGTGTTCAAGAAGGATTTTCAGAGCCTACTACAAGTTTCCATATGGTACAAAGTGAAATCTGGATAAAACTGGCCAAAGATAAGCGTAATGGAGCAAGAAAGGTGCCGTTGTAAGGCCAGGAGGAATATCATCCCCAACAGATAACATTATCCCTGACAAGTTTTGATAGCGTAATGGAACGCAGAGCAGGGAAGGAGAAAAGGAAAAACCATCCCCAACAGGAGTGGCACGATCACTCACCACGTTTAAACTAACAAATTTTCTTTGATTTGAAGCAGGTAAAGGAAACCACATTGATGGCGGAAAGGCATGCCACAAGGAAGATTATCAAACTGGGGCAGAAAATTTTCCTTTCATTTTGAAAATTTTTTGGAAGTCAGGTATCTTCTTGGAGAAGAAGAAAGATAACACCAGTCTTAAGGGAAACGGGTTTTGAACCAATGTCACCCCCAGTAGTTTTGGAGGAAGGAAAACACCGGTTTTAGGTAAAGTGGTCTTGGAAGAAGAAAGATGACACCATTCTTAAGGGAAGTGGTCTTTGAACCAGTGTAATCCCCAACACTGTTGAAAGGAGGAAAACGACACGTTTTAAGGAAGGAAGTTGTTTCCCCAGCGGACAGAACAAAAGATGAAGGTTGAAGTCGGGAGCCCGCCCATAAAACAGAGGAATGCATTTTAATTTGGAGATTGAAGTCGGGAGCCCGCTCGTATAATAAAATAATACATTTTAAGTTGAAGATTGAAGTCGAGAGCCCGCCCGTATACCAGAGGAATACATTTTAGGTTGAAGAACGAAGTCGGAAGCCCGCCCGTATAATAAAGGAATACATTTTGAGTTGAAGGTTGAAGTCGGGAGCCCGCCCGTATAACAGAAGAATACACTTTAAGTTAAAGATTGAAATCGGGAGCCCGCCTGTATGACAGAGGAATACATTTTAAGTTGAAGATCGAAGTCGGGAGCCCGCCCGTATAACAGAGGAATACATTTCATGTTGAAGATTGAAGTCGGGAGCCTACCTGTATAACAGAGGAATACGTTTCAAGTTGAAGATTGAAGTCGGGAGCCCGCCCGTGTAACAGAGGAATACATTTCAAGTTTAGGATTGAAGTCGGGAGCCCGCCCGTATAACAGAGGAATACATTTCAAGTTGAAGATTGAATTGGGAGCCCGCCCGTATAACAGAGCAATACATTTCAAGTTGAAGATTGAAGTCGGGAGCCCGCCCGTATAACAGAGGAATACATTTAAGTTGAAAATTGAAGTCGGGAGCCCGCCCGTATTGAAGATTGAAGTCGGGAGCCCGCCCGTATAACAGAGGAATACATTTCAAGTTAAAGATTGAAGTCTGGAGCCCGCCCGTATAACCGAGGAATACATTTCAAGTTGAAAATTGAAGTCGGGAGCCCGCCCGTATAATAGTGGAATACATTTCAAGTTGAAGATTGAAGTCGGGAGCCCGCCCGTATAACAGAAGAATACATTTCAAGTTGAATATTAAAGTTGGGAGCTCGCCCGTATAATAGAGGAATACATTTCAAGTTGAAGATTGAAGTCAGGAGCCCGCCCGTATAACAGATTAATACATTTCAAGTTAAAGATTGAAGTCGGGAGCCCGCCCGTATAACAGAAGAATACATTTCAAGTTTAAGATTGAAGTCGGGAGCCCGCCCGTATAACAGAGGAATACATTTCAAATTGAAGATTGAAATCGGGAGCCCGCCCGTATAACAGAGGAATACATTTTAAGTTGAAGATTGAAATTGGGAGCCCGCCCGTATAACAGAGGAATACATTTCAAGTTTGAAGATTGAAGTCAGGAGCCCGCCCGTAAAACAGAGGAATACATTTCAAGTTTGAAGATTGAAGTCGGGAGCCCGCCCGTATAACAGATGAATACATTTCAAGTTGAAGATTTAAGTCGGGAGCCGGCCCGTATAACAGAGGAATGCATTTTGAGTTGAAGTTTTTGAAGTCGGGAGTCGGCCCGCATAACAAAGGAATACATTCAAGTCTTGAAGTTAGTAACCCGCTGGAAAGCGGAAGGCTATAACAAGATCCCCAACATAAATTCAAGTTCGAAAAACGATAGAAAGGCAACAATGGTCAGGAGAAGGCAGTTCAAGCTTCGAAAGGAAAATAATTCGAAGCTCACAAGAAAGAAACAAGCAGTCCAAACAATGCAACAAGAGACACAAGAGCAAGTTTAAGAGCTAGATAAGATTTTTTAACTCATAAGCTAGTTTAGTCTAGTTTCTTATTTTCTGTTTAGCATGGTGTAATAAGGAGGTCAGTAAGCAGTAGCAGCAACAACAACAACAGTAACAACAAGATCACAGCTTCATGGTAGTCCCAGCTACCAAAACTTCCCGAACTACATTGACCTGATTCCTTTTTAGCCAAGGATATGTAGGAAACCTTTTGAAGCAGAGGTTCGGTCAAATGTTTCAAAAAATGCTTCTCACGGAGTGTTCAAACGGGCAAAAATCGCTCGGATCCACAAACTTTGTCTTTGCACGAAAACTCTTAGTATTTACGAGCAAAGAAGGGCAGCTGTGAGCACGTGATTTTTGCCTCACATGAATTACTCCCACAAAATCAAAACAAAAATGTTTGTTTTATTAGATGAAATTTTTGATTTTTTTTTGTAATTGTTTGCGTTTGTATGGGCGTGTTTGTTGTTTAAATTAATAGAAAAATACAAAAATATGATGCATTTACCTTTTAGGATTTAATTTTACAATTAGAAGTAATGAAGTTTGTTTTACAAAAATGAAAAATCACAAAAAATATGTACTTTGCATTTTTAGCATTTAATGTCCAAATTGTGTGATTTTATTTTAATTGTTGTTTAATTTTGTGTGATAATTATTATTAGGAATTAATTAGTATTTAAAAGTAATTTTGATTTCATGATTTAATCTAGGATTTTTGTTTTAAATTAGGAATTGAAAAGGAAATAAAAGAAAAGAGAAAAAGTGAAAAGGAATCCGGATTTGGGCCAATTTTAAAAGAGATCCCAACCCAATACAACACCCCATATCTTGCCCAAGTTAATCTATCCCCAATACGCGCCAAACGACGTTGTTTTCTACAATCAATCCATGCCATTGATCTCACTAGATCGAACGGCCCAGTCCGTCTCCAGCCTCAATGAAACGACGACGTTTCAAATCAACCAATCTCAGCCGTTCAATCCACATCAATCCAAAGACCCTCATCCCATCTCCCAACCCGTCTCACAAACCCGACCCATTCCCCAAACCCATCCAGTCTCAGAGAAGGCCAAACGACACCGTTTGGTTTAGTTGACTGATCCAGGCCATTGATCTCAAATGATCTAACGGGCTAGATTGGTTCTCTCACTTCGTATATAATTAACCAAACGCACCCAGCCCCCCAAGCCTAACCCCCCCTCCGTCTCTAATGTTCAGAGACAACCCCAACATCCTCCGCCTTCCCCCACCGTGCTCCGCCTACCGAAAATCGCCTCATGGCGGTTCCGGTGGTCCAATGACCCCCAAATTTACACCGTCCATTCACCTCAACCTCCCCATCTCCATGCTGCCTTTAGTTTCCCTCGAATCTTAGCCCAACCCTTCGAATATTAGAAAAACCAAATCAATTTTCCGGCATCACCTCTGATGGCCACCAGATTAACACCCTAGCCTCACCTCCACCTCCACCTCCTCATTCTAAACATCCAAACCCCTTCCTTCAAATCACACTGGAGCCCGTCGAATATCGATTTATAGTCAAGAACCCTAGCGCCTCCCTGAGCCTCCCCATTCTCACTACCCTGATAGTTTTTCTTTGAGTCAGTACCACAGGGTTCGAATCTTAGATCAGAGAAATCGACCAGGATACCCTAACTCCAGGATTAAGAAATTGAGGTCGTAATCGACCTTAGTCGAATGTCTCAATCGAGAACCTTCGATTAAGGTTCATTTCAATCTCAAACCAGAAACAGTCGTTTGAATTCAAAGCTAGGACAACCAAGTTTTGATTTTTCAGTTCGTCAGGTGAGTCCTCGGATTTTGCTTTCAGCATCTTTGTTTTATTTTTTCTTTCTAATTTAGTAAATTCATCCTCTATCCCTTTCTTTAGGATCAAATGTTTGGTGTTTACTCTGAAATTCTGTTGTTTCTTTGTTTTATTGGAATGATTCAAATTAGGTGGTGCCAGTGAATCTTGTATAAAACCATGTTAAAACTTGTCAAATTGGTCAAATTATTATTGGTTCAAAGTGTTTCATCTGTGTCGTAACTCTGCATATAAATTCAGTATATGTCCAATTGTTCTTGTTTGGATTTAATTTAGGATTATGTTAGTGCATTTCTATGTATCCGTAACCCTGGTAGTTCAATAGGATTTTTTTTCCTGTTTCATTGGTTCTATTGTGATGCTGTTTGATCTAATCTAAGTTCAAATGTTTGAGTTCAGTGATTTGAATTTAATTATTATTCTATTAAGTTTGGAATCGGAGATGAGTTTACCCTGGTTGAAATTCAGTTTTGGTGTACCAAGTGCTAACTAAAAGCTGGCTTAATATGATCAATTGATTGAGTTGATAGGGGGAATTGGTTATAGCTGAAAGATGTAGTATAGGTTTCAGGGGTATTTTGAGGGTTAGTTCACATTAGTTCAGGGGGTATTTTAGGGAATTAGATCACATAAATAATTGATTAAGGGGCTGCTAAAAGATTGAATAAGACAAGGATTAGTGGGGTTGGAAAAGTTGAAAGACATTATTAAGTGGGATTAAATAGTTAAAAGATACTAATAGTGGAAGACCACTTTCTGATTTTAAGGGTTGAAAGAAGTTAATTTATTATCCACTAGATGTCTAAAATCATGAAAAAGGGTTGGAGAGGAGATATAAAAGGGAGAATAAATTCTGAAAAAAGGAAGGGTTCTTTTTAGACATTTTCTGCCATACACACACATAAGAATACACTGAGAGTAGACTTTGAAAATCTAAAAGGTTTCAAAAAATAAAGGCATTGAAAGAGAGTTGGAAGAATTCTTAGATAACATTTTGAAAGCTAAGGCATTCAGTTTTTGAGAGCCAAAAACAGGATGAAGTGGAGAGTTTAATCAGTTTCCTAGAGAGTTTTCCTCTAATGTTCAATTGAAGCCTTGAAGTGAAAATTCTGATTCTCAGCTACTGAGTTATAGTTTCTAGTTCAGTTCTGTTTACTGAAGTGTTTAAGGTTCATTGGTTGATTTCCTGTTGATCGCTGGTGGTTATTTGTTGTTGCTGTTTGGTGTCACAACTAATTTTGGGCTATTGGCTAAGGGTTATTTTGGTTTAAAACTGGTGTTGAAGTGTTCTGAATTCCATAATTGTTGCTGGTGATTTGCTGTTGCATTACTGCTGTTGCTGACTTTCTCCTTCTCCTTCTTGTTGTGTTTCAACATCCAGGTACACAACTTGATTTCAATAATTGTGAAGCTGAAATGTAAAGGATGAACTTGTAATTGAAGCCTAAAGATTTTAGTTTAATTCAGTTTCTGATTTGTATCTTTGAATGTTTTGTTCTTTAAGGATGTTTAGACTTTTGTTTATAGTTGCGTTGGCTGAACTGAACTGGGCTATGTAACAACTGGACTATAGACTATTATAGCCTAGTTTTCTTGGATTGGTTTTCCCAGTAAATCACCAATTGTAGTTAATTCCTTGTTAGATGATTATTGAACCTGTTAAATACTGGTTATAGCCAAATTCATGGTGTAGAGTAGTTCATGACTAGTCATAGTTAATTTCTTGTTAAAGACCTTTGTGAATTCGTTTAGCGTAGTATAAGATAAAACCGGGAGTGGCTGTTTTGTTTCATTCTCAATAGGTAATTTAAATATGACCAGGCTGTATAGGGATTGTAGTAGACTGCCAAAATTTCCCTGGATGGTTTACTACGGCTGAATAGTGTGACTTGATTTCAGTAGTTCTTTTAGAACCTTAGTTAAAAGGACTACCTTGAATGTTTAATTTCAGTAGTTATAAAATAGGCTTGAATGGTTTTCTAGTCTCAATGTGTCCTTCAGCAGTTCTATTAAGAAATCGTGAATCATTAAAGCGGTTAGTGTTAGTTTCTTTTTTTCATGACAGTTCTCAAGCATTGATTCATTTCAATAATTGTAAAAACAAGTTCAAATAGCCCCTGGTTTCATATAGTTCACTTCCGTAGCCCAATAGTTTATAATACCAAGTTATTTGAGTACTAATTCAATACCGATAATGTAAATAAAGTGTTGTTTCAGTCTGGGCCATCAGCTGATTCGTTTGGAGTTGATTGGGGCTGCCCAGATTCGTGATGTGTTGCTCCCATCCAAGCTCGAACCTGGGCTCGTTGGGCTGCAAACGTCCTTGTAGGCCCATGTTGGAGGCAGTCTTTCTCCTATTAATTAATTATGGCCTTTTCTTTATTTTTTAGAGACAAAATAAAATAGCAAATCATAGTCGCTTTTAGGTTTGCCTTTTAAAAAATAAATGAGGCGAGCCTCACCAAATAAAACGCACAAACTACGGGGCCCTCATAAAGGTATATATTAAAATACTTAGATTTCGGGACAGGCTGTTTAGCGAATTTCATGGCCTTCCCCAAATAATAACGCGTTAGTCTTTTTAGGCGCATCTTTAATAATTTCACCTTCCTAAATTCTGTTGTGCATTTCATGCGACCCAAATCCAAATCCCAAAACGTTGAATAAAATGTGTCGAGGATCCGGGTGCATTTCATGTGACGTGATTCAAAAATATTTTTTAAACGACGTTAAATTCCTTTAAAAAATAATTAAAAGCGGTTAAAAGTTAAAATTTGCACATAAGTTAAGCGACCGTGTTAGAACCACGGAACTCGGGAATGCCTAATACCTTCTCCCGGGTTAACAGAATTCCTTATCCGGATTTCTGATTCGTAAACTGTAATAAGGAGTCAAATTTTTCCTCGATTTGGGATTCAAACCGATGACTTGGGACACCATAAATCTCTCAAGCGGAGACTCCAACTCTTAATTATAAATCATGTTTCGATTGTCCTTTAATTGGAAAAACCTCCCTTTACTACGCCCTTCGCGGGGTGCAGTAGCGTAAAAAGGAGGTGTGACATTCATAATATGACCTTGGGATATAATCAAGTGAAGGCATAAATATTAGCTAAATCATCTAGATTTGCCTATTATCAACACCTCAAACTTAATTCATTGCTAGTGCTCGAGCAATCAAACTATACTCTCTAGAGATTCATTCACTCAACCATTTCCCTTAATGTATCACACCTAGAACAATGTACATACATTACGCCTAGAAGTGAACAGTCCTAGCCTCAAAGCCAACTCCCAAGTGCCCTGCAATATTCGCACCTCCTCAGAGTACTCTACACAGACGCCAAGATTAACTTTTCTGTCATGAATCATATGCCCTCACATTCTCAGCAAAATTATATAGATCAATTCACACAATCGAATTTCATAATATTATCAAAAAATAATCACTCACACTCACAAAAGACGTCACATATAAGCAAGTGGTACCATAAGCTTGCCCTTAATGTAATTCTCTACTAATGTAGGCTCACTCGGTCCAAAATCAATTAGGCCTTTTTTTATGGTTTTAATGTAGGCTAAGGGACGTGTATGATATATTTAGGAATATTGGTTCACCCTCCTAAGCACTTTAACACATCACATAATCACTTTGAGCACAAATTCTTCAATCCCTACTTCAATTTCACGATTAAAATCACTCCCAACAATGTTCCCTCTTTCTTTAAGCACTAATTTAATTTATACCCCATTATCAAGAACAAGACAACAATTTATTCACCTATATTTTCCTCTTTTTTTTTGGGACAATTTTCACTAGTGGTGTATTATATTACAAAGCTAGTGCACCTTTCTTCCTTTTATTGGTTCCACTCAAAAGCCACCCCACACTTAGTTCCTTCTTACTTCTTTTAGCACTCATCTCACAATTAAAGTGCTTTAAGAGGTAAAAGGATTAAAGATATCAATTAAGAACAAAAAGGATATAGGCTTGTAATGTGGGTGCCAAACAAAAGTCTATAGGCTCAAAAGGGTTAACTAGGGATGAACTTTATTTGTGATAAGCAATTAAGCTCAAAAAAAGATCAAAGAAAGCCTAGAATCATTTTTCAAACCAAGCATCACCTCAAATTTCGCTTCAACTCACATACAGGACAAGTTCTAGACGCACGTACACAACATGGACTCCACAAAACCTCACCACACATGGCAATATGACTCATTCGGATCAGCTCATCAAGACACTATGTTACGAGCAATCAAGTCAGTAACAAACATACAAATTAAGGCACCTTCAGTGAGATTCAACAATTAAGAGCAAGCATTACACTCTAGGGTCTATTGTGTTCAGGTGTTTCAACGCTCTGAGTTTGCTTTCAGTTTGTAGCTCGTGACCCATTACCCTAATCTACAAAATTAAAAAAAACAAAAATAATAAATAAAAAAAACTACCTATACCCGGTTCAAGTCAAAACCCTTGGAAAAGAACCGCGGCCTAAAGAAAAACCAAGGAGGAATTGATACACTACCTAAGAAAAAAATCTTTTTGGTGTTTTCCCTAGACTCACTTCCCTCAAGAAATTTTCCTACAAGATCCGTCATCAGGAAGAGCCTATAATTTTTCAACAAAATATTTTTTTTTCTCGACTCAGTCCCTCAAGAACCCCGTCGAAAGGGATCCGTCGTCGGGCAGAGCCATTTCCTTAGATTAACAAACTATTCCTACTTAACAAAAGCTATCAAGTCAATTTGAAACATACAATACAAAACAACCAGTTAATTACAACTACATACAACATACAATGAAGAAATACCCACCCCACACTTAAAATGCAGACATGTCCCCATGGCTGAGAATGAGAAAAAAAAATAGTGGGGTAAGGTAACTTCCCTGAAGTGTCACTCCTGGTCGGAGACGGTTTCGGGGTTCACGTTGCACGCACGCCCCAAAGCTCGTAGCCAACCCATAAACTTCTTCTCCTACTTTTCTTGTCGGTCTGCTATCGATTCCACATGGGTGCTCAAATTATTCATGGATGCCCCCACACCTGCCATATTCCCTCCATAGTAGCAAAACGAGACACTCGGGCAGCGCTGGAAGATGTTACCGGTGCAGAAGTTTCGCCAGCTGCCACATTTTGCTCATAAGCCTGTGGTGCGGCTCCTTCAGGCTCCTTGTCACTATCTTCATCGTCGGATTCATCATCAGAGCTGCTCGATGCTGCCGCTTGTATCACTGCCGGTTCTTTGCATGTCTTCACTTTATCTACACGGAACTTACCTTCCTTTTTGACCAGTCCATCCACAGCTATATTTTCTGGCACATGGGCCTCCCTGCATAATTGGGTGACTAAAGAAGGGAAGAAAAATCCATACCCTTTTACCTGGTTGCGGACGAACTTCTCGTCGTGTATAACCTTAGCCACATCAAAGTTGTAGCCATTGACAAAGCACCAGATAAGAGCAGCTCAGGGCCCATTGACCTCCGTTTTATTGAGAGACGGGATTAGACGATTATTAATGAGGTGAAGCCAGCATTTGGCTTCATAGGTGAGTGCTGGAGAAAGGAACTTCTCTCCAGAGTCCATCCAGACCACCTCTTTACCTGGTGTAATCATAGTCTCAAAGAATATGTCCCATTTTGCAGGCGTTGGATTACGGCCGTACTCATAGAAGTCATCCTGCGGCAGAGGGGGTGTAAGCAGCTGGTAAGAAGTCTGAATAGCCTCCACCGAAGCATTTACCGCTCGTCGGCGCACCATGACAACCCCGTTATTACGCTCTGGCACATTGGCATAGAACTCCATTACAACCATGGCATTGCCCTCACCAGGCTCATTGAGGATTGTTTGTAATCCCCGCCTTATTATCTCATCATACATACGAGGACAGAATTGCCGGAGCCATCAAATGTTAATACCTCTCTCCGGAATAGGCTTTCGACGAGCTTTTTCCGCAAATAGGGCCTGAGCTTTGGCCGATACAAATTTGGTAGCATCAAAGAAGCGTGCAGGTGCGGCTCCTCATGCCCTAACCGACCCAGCTTGACTGCTCGATGAAGCACCAGTGGTACATCGTTTCTTGGAATGACTCATGATACATGTTCTTACCTTGTTCAGTGGCCTTAGCTTCCACCCTCTGTTACCTGCATTGGTTAGCTCTTCCTAAAATACAAAATTAAGACTATAACTTTCGTTGGGTTGCCTCCCAACCAGCACCTTATTAAACGTCGTAGCATGACAGTTACAACATTTCAATGGGTGCCTCCCATCCAGTTCTTGATTTAACATCGCGGCACGACTAAACATGTTCTCAAGCATCCTTCAAATCCACTGAGGTCTTGTGACGTGCAAAGTCACCACCCCAGTAATGTTTTATCCGTTGACCGTTTACCAAGAAGGTGCTATTTGAACTCATATCTCTCAATTCCATGGCTCCATGAGGTTTCACGCTTACCACAAAAAAGTGCCCGACCAACGAGATTTAAGCTTTCCAGGGAAAAACTTCAATCTCGAATTGAACAAAAGAACTTCTTGCCCTGGTTCAAATTCTCAAAATTAAATGTGCTTGTCATGCCACCTCTTAGTCTTCTTTTTGTACAATTTGGCATTTTCATATGCATGTAATCGAAACTCCTCGAGCTCATCCAGTTGCGGCAACCTCTTCTCTCCAGCCAAGTCCCCATCTATATTCAACTTCTTTATTGAACAATAGGCCTTGTGCTCAAGCTCGATGGGCAAGTGACATGCTTTCTCATACACTAATCTATACGGAGAAGCACCTATGGGAGTTTGGTATGTTGTTCGGTATGCCCACAATGCATCGTCTAAGTTCCCTGCCCAATCTTTTCTATTTGTAGTCACTGTTTTCTCCAGAATTTGCTTTACCTCTCGGTTTGAAACCTCTACTTTGCCACTCATCTGTGGATGATAGGATGTGGAGACCTTATGCTTGACCCCGTACTTTGCAAGGACGTTGTTCAACAGTTTATTGCAGAAATGTGTACCTCCATCCCTGATCAACACTCTAGGAGTTCCAAAATGGGTGAAGATGTGCTTCTTGACAAAGCTTACCACCACGTTTGCATCATTAGTTGGAAGAGAAATTGCCTCTACCCACTTGGACTCATAGTCAACTGCCACCAAGATGTATCTATGACCGTTAGAGTATGGAAACGGTCCCATAAAGTCAATTCCCCAAACATAGAACAACTCCACTACCAAGATGTTTTGCAGTGGCATCTCGTGCTTCTTCATGATCGTTCCGGTTCTCTGGCACCTGTCACACATTTTAACAAAGGCGTGTGCATCCCTGAATAATTTTGGCCAATAAAAACCTGATTGCAGCAATTTTTGAGCGATTCTGTCTCCACCGTGATGACTCCCGTATGGCGAGGAGTGACAGCTATGAAGTATGGAGCTCATTTCTTCCTCAGGAACACAGCTCCGTACCAAATGATCAGCACAAAGCCAGTATAAGAATGGCTCATCCCACATGTAAAGCCTCACGTCATGCAAGAACCTTCTTCTATTGTCTGGTGTTAATTCTGGTAGTGTCACCCCACTTGCAATAAAGTTCACATAGTCTACATACCACGAAGCTGTGCTTGAGGCGATTGCCAACAGTTGCTCATCCGGGAATGTTTCTTTAATTTCACCCCCTTCTACCTCATAGTTTCGCTTTTCTAATCTGGATAGGTGATCAGCCACTTGATTTTCTATTCCTTTACGATCCCGGATCTCCAAATCAAACTCTTGCAACAGTAGGATCCACCGAATCAGTCTCGGCTTGGCATATTTTTTCTCAAACAAGTACCTGATGGCTGAATGATTTATGTAGACGATGACTTTGGTCCCCACAAGATATGACCGAAACTTGTCAAACACCCACACCACTGCAAGTAACTCTTTTTCAGTGACAGTATAGTTCATCTGAGCTGGGTTCGGGGTTTTGCTAGCATAGTAGATGGAGTGAAAGATTTTGTTTCTCCTTTGTCCCAAAACAGCCCCAATAGCCGAGTCGCTCGCATCGCACATCAGTTCAAATGGTTGCTCCCAATCCGGAGCAACTATGATCGGTGCAGTCACCAACCTGCCCTTCAGCTCCTCAAATGGCCTCAGACAGGCATCATCAAATTTAAAGGCAACATCCTTCTTAAGCAACCTGCACAAGGGAGAGGAAATTTTCGAGAAATCTTTAATAAAACGACGATAAAAACCTGCATGGCCCAAGAAACTGCGAATGCCTTTGAAAGATATCGGTGGGGGCAATTTTTCAATTGCTTCCACCTTTACCTTGTCCACCTGCAAACCATCTTTGGACACTTTGTGTCCCAAGACTATACCTTCTCGTACCATGAAATGGCACTTTTCCCAGTTTAGCACCAAGTTAGTCTCTTCACACCGAGCAAGTACCTTATCGAGGTTCATTAAGCAATTATCGAAAGAACAACCAAAAACAGAAAAATCATCCATGCATACTTCTACAAACCTCTCGCCCATATCACTAAAAATGGCCATCATACACATTTGAAACATCGCAGGTGCATTACAAAGACCAAAGGGCATTCTATTGAACACATACGTGCCATAAGGACACGTAAAAGGGGTCTTCTCTTGGTCCTCTGCGGCTATAGAAATCTGATTATACCGAGAGTAACCATCCAAGAAGCAGTAGTATTCCTGGCCAGCTGATCTATCAAGCATTTGGTCAATGAAGGGGCGGGGAATGTGGTCCTTCCGGGTGGCACTGTTCAATTTTCTATAGTCAATGCAAATTCTCCACCCGGTAACAATTTTTGTAGGGATTAAATCATTATTCTCGTTAACTACTACAGTTATCCCTCCCTTCATGGGTACACATTGGACTGGGCTTACCCATTTGCTGTCTGAGATAGGAAATACAATACCTGCATCAAGCCACTTAATCACTTCTTTTCTTACCACCTCTTTCATGATTTGGTTGAGTAGTCGTTGTTGCTCGACACTGGGCTTGTGTCCGTCCTCCATAAGGATTTTGTGCATGTAAAAGGCTGGACTAATGCCCTTTATGTCGGATATCGTCCACCCAATTGCTCGCTTATGCTCACGTAGAACTCTTAACAGCTTTTCTTTCTGCAATTTAGACAAGTCAGAAGAAACAATAACAGGTAAAGTGTCAGAGTCTCCCAAATAAGCATATTGCAAATGGGATGGGAGAGGTTCAAGCTCCAACTTAGGGGCTTTCTCAATTGACGGCTTTGGGGGAGGCCCATGTGGCCTGTTCAAAGGTTCAAAGGGGTGTGTCCCCTGCATGTATGCACAAGATGTATCAAGAATGTGCATTATCTCCTTGACCTCCTGATCACTCCCCAGGCTATCAAACAACATAAGTGCTTTCTCTAGAGAATCGTCTAGATACACACTTGGATCACGAATTTGCTCATCATCCTCAATAGCTGATATCATGGACAACTCCTCATAGTGACGAGGGAGTTGGATTGCTTTGTAGATATTGAAAACTGCTTCCTCATCATCTACCCTCAAGATCATCTTTCCCTCTATCACTTTGATAATTACATCACCAGTCGCTAAGAGATGTCTCCCTAATATGATTGGGACCAGTTCATCAGCCTCATAATCGAGGATAATGAAATCAGCAGGGAAAATGAATTTCCCAATTTGCAGCAACACATCTTCAATCACCCCTTCAGGGTGTGCTATCCACCTGTCAGCCAACTGCAACATCACAGTAGTTGGCCTCGGAGCTCCAAGACCCAATTGCCTGAACAATGATAGGGGCATCAGATTTATGCTTGCCCCTAAATCACAAATAGCACGACCCACATCAATATTACCAATGCGCATAGGAATCGTGAAGCTGCCAAGATCCTTAAGCTTTTGAGGGAGCTTATTTTGGACCCTACAAGTGCACTCCTCAGTAAGTGCAACTGTCTCAAATTCAGTTAATCTTCTCTTGTGAGCCACTATGTCCTTTATGTACTTAGCATACTTTGAAATTTCACGAAGTACATCAACAAGTGGGATATTCAATTGAACCTGACTCAACATGGACAAAAATTTGCTGAACATGCGATCATCATTCTTTTTCTGCAATCTCTAGGGAAAAGGTGGTGGTGGCCTTGGGGCCTCAACTGGCTCTGGTATTTCAGCAGTTTTCTTTGGCTCATTTGTCACTTTAGGTATCAAATCCCCTTTTGTCAAAGGTTTTCTTTCCTTTTCTTTGGCACTTCCTCCAGTTCTCTCCCATTTCTAAATGTAACTGCATTCAGTTGAGGATTCTTTTTTGTATCACTGGGGAGAGCGCCTGGAGGTCTAGTATTTTGAGTCGCTGCTAACTGTCCCATCTGCCTCTCAAGATTTTTGAAGTCGGTCCTGAGCTGCTGATTGTCAATCAACAACTTCTTTAGTAAATCATTTGTACTTTTTTCCATTTGTTGGGGTGGTCTCTGAGGCTGATTAAAACTCCCCTGGGCCTATACTGATTCTGATTCTGCTGATTTCCACCCCATGAGAAGTTGGGATGATTCCTCCAATTTGGATTGTAAGAATTCCCGTATTTTGTATGCTGGTTCGGCTGGCCCCTATTTTGCTGCCCTACATAATAAATGGATTCTGGATTCGTGGAGCACATGTCACTCATATGACTGCCACCACACAATTCGCAGCAAATATTCATCTGTTGTACCTGTTGCATTTGTTGTGGGTGCTGCATTCTCATCCTCGTCATCTGATTGGATAGCATTGCAATTTATGCTCTCATTGCTGACACCTTGTCGAGCTCAAGTAACCTAGCTGATTTTTGCTTAGCTGCCTTTCGTGAGTCACCATCACCTTGCCAGTTATTATCATTAGCAGTAAAAGTATTCAGCAGGAGTTGGATTTTATTGTACGGTTTGGCCATGCATCTACCCCCACAAGCTGAATCGAGATTCATCTTTGAAGCATCATCTATCCCATCTACAAAAGTGTGACCCAATACCTCGTCTGTCTGGCAATGGTGAGGACAGTCTCTGAGCAACTTCTTGTACCTTTCCCATGCTTGGTGAAGTGTCTCACCAGCTCGTTGCTCGAACCCAAGAATTTGACTCCTCAGCATCTTTGTTTTCATGGTGGGAAAAAACTTGATTAAGAACTTTCTTGCCAGATCATCCCACGTGCGGATTGAATTAGCTGGCTCCTTATTCAACCACTCCTTAGCTTCCCCGAGCAGAGAAAAGAGGAAGAGTGTCAGCCTGACATAGTCTTTGGAAACGTTCGGATAGTTGTAAGTATCTGTAATTTTCAGAAAATTCTGAATATGCCTTTGTGGATCTTCATGAGGTAGACCAACAAATTGTCCTGTGGACTGGATCAGCTGCACCATGTATTGTTTTAGTTCAAGGTGCCCAGTGATATCAGGCTTCACGATAGCCTGAGTCATATTAGCCAGATTGGGCCTTGCGGCTTCAATCACCGCTCGTTCATCATTAGATGCCATCTCAATTGGCTGTGGTTGAACTACAATGTCCAACTCTCTTTCAATTCTGGTTCTAGCGTCCACCTCCCTCCTCAATCTGTGAAGTATTTGTTCAATTTCCGGATCGAGAGGAAGGAGATTGTTTGCGCTTCTACTTCTTCGCATTCAATAGAAAATCCTGTATTAGCACAACCAAAGTGAACTGAAAGTTAAACTCGAATAAATAAATAATAAAGGCTCAATTCAGTCAAGTAGCAAATTTTTAAGTCCCCGGCAACGACGCCAAAAACACCCACGCAAGTGCACGTGATCATCAAGTAATAGAGTAGTGAGTAGAGTATCGTTCCCTCGAAGACTTGTTATCAACTATTGACTGATTCAATACCCAACTATTTTACTTATTCAAGAGATTTAACAAAGAATGAAGATGTACTTATTTTACTACCTAAATTATCAAGAAATAATCTAACTAAAGCAATTAACCAAACAAATAGCAGTTTCGAATAACACACAGTGTGAGAGGATATTCCAGGGTCACGGGCCAGTTACCAATATTGTTGTGTCCTTAGCTTAAGATGACTGATCAATTTATCTAGGTTATTGATTGACAAGGTTTATATTGCTCGTAAGAATCTGTCGACTTCTTACTCGCCTGCTCAAATGAATTCAATGCCTATATTTCTATGGAATTAAGATTAACAAGAACGCACTTACAATTCCTGTATTTTAACCAAGCAAGGCAAGTGGGTATATGTCTATCCCAATTGCAAATCCGTTCCCCGAGGCCCGAGTTCAAGAACCTACTGTATTTAATTCTATATGCAACCTAGAATTCCTACTTTCGAGTTCAACTCTAGATTCGTAGATAGTGTTTCACTGTTAGCTACGCAGCAAAACAATTAATAACAGAATTAAATAAACAACCCAAGATGACAAACCAACTTTGTCAAATTAAACCTCAAACAACAACATTCATGTTTTACCCGTGACCCTAGAACAATGGGTTTTAGCAACTCATACTATTGTTCGTCACAACTAATTTCAATTTCATCACAATTGGCAAAAACAAATAGAAGAAAAGAATCTTGATGAGCCAAATCCCTCCTTGCCTCTCTATGTCTTGCTTTAGCCTATGAAAACCTTGATAAAACTCTTTTGGGCGAGCTTGACCTTGTATAGGTTAAGTGAACTTTTTCTCCAGATTTCCACTTTTGCCCCTAATTAACCACCGCCGGATTTTGGATATGCGCTGCAGCTTATTTGACAGCACATTTGGCCATGCATTTTTGCTGATGTTCTGCCTTGACAGCGCATTATTTAGTGCTGCAGCACATTTGGCAGCGCTAGTCCAGGTGTGCTATGGCCTAGATTTCTTCCTTGTCTTCAATCACACTTGGCTCCGAGGGGTCTTTTGGTGCTCCAAACTGGTTCCCAATCACATTTTCTTGCGTAATACAAACTCTTTAACCTGAAATATACACAATTCACAATTAGAGCCTATATTTCATCAATTTTTCATAATATGACCTTGGGCTATAATCAAGTGAAGGCATAAATATTAGCTAAATCATCTAGATTTTGCCTATTATCACGAGGCCGAAAATCCGCCACTTCAAGGCACTGGCATCTCCGATCCATAGCACGCACCCACATGATGCAGGAAAATACTTCGCACCTGCGACCACTGCCCTATTCCCAACAATTCTCTTTTGCAACCACTACTTCTCTTATGTGATCGTGTACCTGCGACCGATATCATTGACTACCATAAGCAACCTTAACAAAATTTCCAAAACGATCTGAAACCCATCCGAAACTCATCTGAGCCACTCGGGACCCCATCCGCATATACCAATAAGTTCCATAACACAACACAGAACTACTCTAGGCCTCAAATCACATTAAACAACGTCAAAACCACGAATCACACCTCGAATCAAACTTATGAACTTTCAAATCGTCCAACATACAAAACTTGTGCCGAAACATGACAAATCAATCCGGAATGACGTCAAATTTTTTATGCAAGTCCCAAATGACATAACAGAGCTAATCCAACTCTCAGAATAGTATTCCAACCCCCGATATCTCCGAAGTCAACTCTCGATCAAACCTCAACCTTCAAAAACTTCAACTTTCCAATATTTGCCAAAATGCTTCAAATTACCCTAGGTATCTCCAAATCTAAATCGAGATGCATACCCAAGTCAAAAATCAACATATGAAGGTATTTGAATAATCAAAATGCCATTTCAGAGTCGTCTAGACAAAAGTTAAATTCCTGTAAACTCTTAATGCTTATGCTTCTAAAACAAGAATAAGTTTTCCAAATTGACCCTGAATCATCCAAAAACGCCACACACGCAAGTCATAACACATAATACGAAGCTACTCGAGACCTTAAGCAGCCGAACATGATACTAATTCTCTAAATGATCGGCCGAGTCATCACATTCTCCCACTCTTAAACTAATGTTCTTCCTCGAACATATCAAGAATCATTCCGAAGTCATCAAATCATTGAGTGAACCACCATACGTACACCTGCGGGTGATCCCACATCACCCCAATCCACATAGGCCTGACGATGCCATCCTAACAAACACTTATTCCTTCCACCCACACTGATACCTTAGAACCAGGTTTCTCACAATCTAATCATTCCCAAAAAGACCTGATTCCCACATCGACACACGGTATCAGACTTAACTAGCTGCGGTAACTAATGCCTACACCCACAGTGTACAACCACACGACGTAACACATCAAACATACACCCACAATAATATTTCTGATCACAATAGCTACCCATAATCAAATCCAACACCGACAATTAACCTCATATCCGTTATAACCCTGTTCCAAACCTCCACAATACCAACATTGATGTAAGAAACATGAAGACCTCATAAACATTCATACGAATAACCAAGTCAGATCAAACGCCACATGGGCACACACCTCGCAAGCTAAAACCTAATAAACACGGCACAACTATGACTGAATATACAAGGAAACACAGGAAGGCACTACGAAACAAGCCTGACGGTCACAACTCCCTGTTAGTGCCATATTATAAACCAGTTTCACAAAGGATAATCAAAATATATGAACTAATTGCAAGGAAATCTTCTTGGTATAAGTCCACCGCGGTACACAGCCTGATTCAAACACATCAAATCACCTAAAACCGTAAGGGTCTCACCATCAACTTTTAATCACAAGTAGAATACATATCATACCAGACGAAACCTTCCACTAATTTAAATCCGCAAACAAAATCACAACACATAATGAACTCCCCCACCGGTAGAGCATCTAAAGCACAAGTCGTAACCTATCACACAGAAATCATATCAAAACTATCAAAATGAGTAACAGAAAATCACTTATAGTGTAATAGTTCTCAATAAAGAAATTAAAAAAATAAGACACGGGCTATGACTATAGATCTCCCAACAGGGTTAAACGCATAAACAGAGTACAAAATCACAAAACTCACCCATATATGAAGAAATATAAAAGGACTCACCCCAATAAGAAGAACCGAAACAAGATACGAATATTTTCTGCTGTAACAACTCGGAACCATACCTATATGACATTATCTGGTACAGCAGACCCTACTGTAGAAAGCACATAAACGGGTCGGGAACCCCAAGTTGGCAGTGCAAGGATATCATCAACTGGAGCAGAACTGATAGCCTGAATACCCTGTTGTGATACATATGTCCGGAGTATGGGAAAATCTCTCACCATGTGGCTGTTATCTCCACACTCAAAGAAACCTCTGTACTGACATGTTTGTGAAACAATTCGATACGGGGTACCTAGAGACCCATGGGTACCTGAAACATCATGCGAATCCTGAAGTTCACACTGATCTTTTTGACCTATAAAACCTCTACCAGGCCGTACTCCACCTCCAAAATTGGAACATGTAGACCTATCTGGTATACGAGGCCTCTTAGCCTCCCTATCCTCTTTCTTTTAGCCCCACATGACCTCTCCATCTTGGTCATGCATGCCCTCTAGTCGGCGAGAGATCCCTACCACCTGCTGAAATGGAACATCTGACTCTAACTCTCGAGCCATGTTAAACCATATATCATGACTGAGCCCCTCAATGAACCCGCGTACTCGCTATCTTACTGTAGAAACAAAAGTAGGCACATGTCTGGACAAATCACTTAATAAAAAGGCAAACTCTATCACTGGCATAGTGCCCTGGTGCAACTACTCAAACTCCATGCGCCATGCATCCTGAATGGTCTGGGGAACAAACTCTACCAAGAATATCCCTGAAAACCAAACCCATAAAAGTGAAGTTTCATTGGTCGGCCTACCCAACTCTTATGCTCGCCACCACTGATATCTTGCTCCCCTAGGCTGGAATGTAGTAAAAGCAACCGCACTCATCTCCATAATACCCATAGTGTAGAGAATACTTTACCACTTCCCTTGGAACCCTTGCACATCCTCTGAATTCAAACCACTGAAAGTAGGAGGGTAATAAATCTTGAACCTCGCTAGCCTAAGTTGTTCTTCCTCAGATGCTACTGCCTTGACCATGGAATGAACTAGGATAACGTGTTTTATCGACATGACACCTGGAACATGAATAATATGGAATCGCTACTCCGGAGTATAGGCAGCAGGAGCCGAATCTCATCCCTCGATATGTGAAGTAGCTGGTGCAACCGAAATAAGCCTGAGCCAATTTTCCAAACATGCTAACGAACTGTGCTTAAGTCTTCTGAAGTCATTGGGATACAATAGGCACCTTCGGTGCCTGTCCCTCAATAGGAGCTACAAGAGGCTCCTCAATAGCTTCTTTCACAGGTGCTCTAACTATAGCACATGCTCCTCCTCAGCCTCTGTCTTTGCCTCTGCCTCAGCCCTAACAATATCGACTTTGGGGGCAGCATCATCGCTAATTGCAGCTTGTGTCATAACCATCTATGACATAGTAGAATGACATAATTTCAAACTCTGAGGTTATAAAACTTGCACGATAGGAATGAAGGAAATGAAACTGTCCTAATAGTTTCGTAGCATCTCGAAGATAAGTACATATGTCTCCGTACCGATCCGCATGACTATTAAACTCACTTATGACTCGTAGCACCTACGACCCTAGAGCTCTGATACCAACTTGTCACAACCCTAATTTTCCCCCTGTAGTATGCCCTGATGTCACTTACTCTTTAAGACTGCCTAAGCCTAACACTTTATGAATTGATAGTAGAATTCAACCATCAACTGATAATTATGAAATAGAAATCTTTATACAATCCCAAAAACGGTAGTACAAGTCATGAGCTCTATGGATTTTGCTAGAAAATGCCTATCAGAAGGTGACTCTAAGGCCTGCAAACGTGACAACAGGTTTACCTTGAGTCTCCACGGTATTGCTCGACCAGCCAGCTAATAATCAACAACAATCGTGGCACCTGGATCTGTATTAAAATATGCACAAGTATAGTATGAGTACATCACAACGGTACCTAGTAAGTATCAAGACTAACCTCGGTGCAGCAGTAACGAGGGATAGTCAAGACACCTACCGGACTAAGAAACCCGAACAAGTATAAAGGTGAACTAACATAGAGACAATGTTAAATTAAAGCTAAGCAAGATAAGGAATAGAAAACAATACCTACAATGATACACTAGTAACAACAATTTTTAACATGAAGTAGTTAGGTAATAATGTTGTAGAGTACGTTGAACACAATCTATGTCCAGTGAAACCAAATAACTGTAAAACCAACAACAACTCAATAAGAACCACCACTTTCACACCATATCTTTCAAGCATTTCCATGAGGTACCAAATTGCATAATCACAGCTCACGGGTCATAATTCATAAACCGTAATTACTTGGAATATTGTGCCCACATTAAAATTTATAACCATACGGACGAATCATATGCCAAGAGAGAGACAATATCTAATGTCTGCACGGACCACTCACATGCCAACAGATCAATTCTAATAGAGAAGGCAAGTAGACAACAGTACATGTAATGGTCAACAACATCAGGATTCATCTTCTTAAACCGATATGGGTGATTCACTTACTCAAAAGGGTTAACTAGGGATGAACTTTATTTGCTTGTGCAAGTATTATACCGCAACTCAAGTAAACAAGTAAGAGTAGAGACAATGAATTGCATTTAAGAAACGATCACCGCTAAAATGTACAATGTAATAAAGACACCAATGAAGTTGAAGCAACGACTAGTACAATAAGATTAGCTACCTAGAACTAATCAAATAGTGCAACACGGAGGAAGACAATTAATAGTATGCTAAGGAAACAACAATCAAAGACAAGTACAAAAGAATATGGAAATGTCAACAAGAAGCCTACCGAGGTACTGCCTCGTAGTCTCAAATCATAAAGCGAATCACCAACTTTCTTTATATCACCACAGGAGCATTTACACTTAGTTTTGGAATATTTTTTCCTGAAATAGCATCACATATTTTATCCCACCTTATCCCACTGCATGGCTTCTAATAGTTCTCTTACTATTCACGTGTATCAAGCCCACTAATAAGTGGAGACTTTGACTACTTATTAGCGCTTTTTAACTTTTATTTTATTCCAAAAGCATTTAATTGTGTTCCTGAAAACTAATGAAATATGCTTAATTGCAGGAGTATTGGAAAATGAGCCACTAAGATTAAATCCAACTCAAGAAGGAGTGATCTGAATACAAGGACAAAAACATGCACAGAAGCTAAAAGTGCGGACTCCATAATATCATCTGCGGTCGTAGATTGTGAAGACAAACTCATTAGAGGACTGTGAGAAGTGAACGCACATGAAATGCATGGCCGCAGAAGCTGCGCAAGAGCAAAAGTTCAGAGAGTTTGCATATCAAGTTCAAAAAAAATACGGACCGAACAATTTATGTGCGACCATAGAAGATCAGCCTCACGGCCGCAGTTGCATGTGTGTACTCCGTAGAAAAGCGATGTGCGGCTGCACTCAAAATGTGCGGGCCGCAAAAAGTGAGATGCGGCCGCAATTAAGAATTGTGTGGCTGCAAGATTCAAATTCGGTTAAACTGAAGCAAAGTGCATACCGCACATGAAATTGTACGGCTGCAGAACCTTTGAAAGGGAATTTTTCTCTGAAAATTCCAAGTTTTATAAATATAAGACTTTCACCTTTTTAGGTCAAGTTTTGTATGTCAGCAGCAATGGTAGTCGTTTTTCTTTACCCTCTTTACTCGTTTTTTCCATTTTGAGCTTTGTGAACACACATTTCATTATTTTAATTGTCAATATGGGTTTAATTATCATTTCTTCTGTGTTAAGCATGAGTAGCTAGATTCTCACTAGTTGTTACCCAACCATAGAGTGTAAACCTATTGAGTGTTTGATTTATTGCTTGTTTATGGTTAGGTGTTGATTATTTACCTTGTTCTTACTTTTAATTGTAGAGTTAATGATTGTAAATATTAGTTTATGCCTATTTGACTTGGTCTTTACTTGAGAAAGAGAGACTTAGTATAAAAAAATTTAGCTAACAAGAAATTGGGGTAAATTAAGAGATTGATAGTTCTAATTAAATGGTTAAAACTAGAGATAGTAAAACTCAACTTGAGCTTTATATCAACCGTTTTGTTCAATACCCATTTGGACTTGAGAAAGCTAAATTGGAAAAAACTACTCTCTTATCGAGAGGTATTGAGTGACTTGAGTTTTGATAGCTATAATACACCCCGACCAATAAAATAAATTTTAAAGTTTACAACATAGGTGAAGGTCATAGCCCAGGGTATTTGACATCATTTTAAAAAATAAAAACAAAAACAAAAATAATTTCTTAGTTTGCAATCTTAGTTTAAATTAGACTTAGAAACAACCAAAGTTTATAGGAGTGCAATTTGAGATAATTCAAGCTCATGCACTATAGTATATACTCCTAAGTCCCATTAATATATCCCTGCGGAAAATCGACCCCGACTCTTCGTTGAATATTATTATTGCATCGACCGTTTTACAACCTTAAATACATGTGTGACTTGGAGGAGATCACCCACATTATCTCACCACATCCGTTTCAACACCTAGACTTTATACCACCGCATGTGTATTAATAATATTAACTACATGCCAAAAACCTTTTGCAAACACAATAACAATCGCACGGTAGAAACCTCGCGCAAACACAAAAAATAGCAAGACAGAAAACTCGTGCAAACAACATAACAATTCTCTCAACAATAACACATGTTCCAAAACATAACAACTCAAATTAATGACTTTCACAATATGTGCCCACATGCCACAATATTTGCTCAAAACAATTTCAATAGCACAACCACGCATAGACCCCGGCTCAACAACATTGAATATAATAGCAACAACGATAATAACACGAGAATATGGCAAGTAAATCAACTTAGGATCTTTAGAACACAAAGAAATGGAATAACGTGCTCATAATGAAGGACACAACATCGAATAACAATCTCGACAATAATAGCTCAACAAGAAAAAGATAATGTATAGTAATGATTCTGCAAAAGTACAATTCTACAATTAGAGAGATAACGTGAATCAATGATTCTAGATAAGGATAAGCCAACAATGCTAAAGGATAACTAAACTTCATATAGGGTTGAGCGATTATGAAAGAGATATAACAAATTCAATTAAGGATAAGCAATTACGGAAAAATATTCAGTTAAGGATAGAAAATTACAGAAAAGATAATATTAACTATTATTAAGGATAAGAAATTGCGAAAAACATAGAATGGAAATAAAAGAGGGAACAACTTGAGTTAAGGCACATAAGAGTTTAATCAGCAATAAGGGTAGAACATAAAGAAAATAATTAAAAAACAAGACATGTAAGGGTGAATTTAGCAATGGGGAATGTAACATGACAAAATAGCTTCATATATAATGCACATGAGAACCTAAGAGCCCTAAATGGTCAATTTTTCACAAATAAGTCCGAGCACGTACTCGATCGAAACATGACATAATTAGCAACAAAGACTCAAATCCTTAGGGGTAGTTCCCCTACACAAATTTCGGCAAAATACTTACCTCAAAGAAGCTAGACTGCTGCTCTAAAATGACTTTCCCGAGTGAAACAACCTCCAAACAGTTCAAATCTAGCTAAAATAACTTCAAATCATAAATAAAACTCATACGAAACAATTTCAGATAATAAAGCTTTGATTTTTAATTAAAACAAAAAAAGTCAACCTAAAAGTCAAATCCGTGCCCGTACCTTGGATCCCAATAAAAAACACAAGACCCGAACACCCATCCCGATATGAGTTCAACCATACCAAAATTATAAATTTCTGACATCAATTCGCCCTTCAAATCATCATTATTATTTTGAATGACTTTTACAAATTTTTCCCAAATTACCAACTTAATTCACTAATTAAATAATGAAATTAGCAATGGATTCATGAAATATAATAAGATTCGGGTTGAAAAAACTTACTCCAATGAGTTTCTTGAAAAACATACAAGAAATCCCCCAAAGACGAGGTCCACAACTCAAAACAACATGAAGAAAATGACCAATTTCGATCGTTAACATTCTGCCCAAATTCACACATGCGAATCATTATTCGCGTATGCGAGCGCGCTTTTGCGAGAAAACTCTCGCATTTGTGGAGTACACTGCCCAACTGACCCTCGCACCTACAAAAAAGTTCCAATTATGTGACCTTGCAAGTCTAATACCCAAAATCCGCCTCTGCGAGAAACTCACTTCTCCGATCCATAGCACGCATCTACAATCATGCAGGGCTGGAAAACTTTGCACCTGTGCCCCCTCCCATGTTCTTACCAATTCACTTATGCGACCACTACTTCGCTTAAGCGGTTACAAACCTGCGACCAAATACATCGCATGTGCGATGGCAACAATGACTGGCAAAACCAACCCTAACAAATTTTTTTAAATGATCTAAAACCCGTCCGAAACTCATCCGAGCCAATTGGGACCTCGTCCGAATATACCAATAAGTTCCAAAAAAAAAACACTGACATACTCAAGGGCTCAAATCACATCAAACAACATCAAAACTGCGAATCTCACATCAAATCGAATTTATGAACTTTTAAATCTTCCAACTTTCAGAACTCATGCCGAAAAACATGTAAAATCAACCTAGAATGAAGTCAAATTTTTCATGCATGTCCAAATGACATAATGGAGCTAATATAACTCTCGAAATCGCTTTCTGACCCCGATATAACCAAATTCAACCCTCAGTCAAACCTCTCAACCTTCTAAAATATCAACTTTTGAATTTTCGTTGAAATGCTTCAAATTACCCTACGAACCTCTAAACCCCAATTCGGAAGAATGCCTTATTCAAAAATCATCATACAAAGCTATTGGAGTCATCAAAATTCCATTTGAAGTCGTTTGTACAAAATTCAAATTCTGATCAACTCTTACCGCTAAAGCTTCTAAAATAAGAATCATTCGTCCAAATTGACCCTAAATCATCCAAAAACAGAACTCGGCCGCACACGCAAGTCATAAAATATAATATCAAGCTGATCGAGACCTTAAGTAGCCGGACGGAATACTAATTATTAAAAGGAACAGCCGGATCGTAACATTAATTTTTATAAATTTAAAGTGATCTTTTACTACAAGAAAAGTTCTATTTACATGGGATTTTCTGGGTGATTTTATAGGATAATTCTTAGCTAATTTTCTTTGCAACAACGATAATAAGTTAAATGGGGATTATGAATCTGCACATAAATTACCTGTAGCTTTGATCTTTAAAAGTAAAAAAATAGTGAAGAATGAAAATTTTCCTAGGGATTTTCATATGAAAATGCGCAAGTAATTTCCAAAGAAAATCTCTTTTGGAAAATATTAAGAAAAACCATAATTATTTTTTACTAATTTAATTTCTCCATACTTAAGTCTTACGCTGACTACGCACTACTTTGGATATTTGTTACACCAAACACTCTCTTATATTGATTTTTTGGGATCTCGATGTTATTTAAATAAAATTTCTACATATATTTTTTGTTAACAACAACATACTTTCTAATCATAATTATATATGTGTGTGTGTATGAGTTTTGCTAACCTACTTATGTAACAACCTGGGCGGTTGTTTTGAGTGTATATATTATCCCTGATCCCCTATTTATTAGTTCCTCTATTTTATTTTTGTGCTTACGTGACTCACCGGGGTGTTTGGTTTTTATTTCAGATAAGTTTCGGAGTGAAATGGGACACATAGTCCCTAAGTTAGAAGGGTAAGTCGTAGGAGTTGACCGTAGTTTGACTTGTGTGAAGACGACTACGGAATGTAGTTTTTATGGTTCCAATAGCTCCCTATGGTGATTTTGGTCTTAGAAGTGTGTCCGAATTTTTATTTTGGGTCATGTATGTCGTTTCAGTGTGATTTGGCGAAAGTTAGAAAATGGTAGAATTTTGGGAAGTTTGACAGGGAGTGGACTTTATGGTATCAGGTTCGGATCCAAATTTTGGAAGTTGAATTAGCTCTATAATCTCATTTATAACTAGTGTGCAAAATTTTGTGTCAATCAGAATTGTTTTGGCACGAATCGACGTCCGTTTCAGAATTCGGAAGTTCATAACTTCTTAGGCTTCAATCGATGCGAGAATCGTGATTATCGCATTGTTTGACGTGATCTTAGGCCTCAAGAGGGTCTGTTAAATGTTTTCTAACTAGTTGGTCTACTCGGACGGGGTCCCGGGGTCCATCAAATCATTTTTGGACTTAATGCTGAAGTGATGGGCTTGTTCTGGTGTTTTCCCACCTGCAGAGGGATTAGCCGTAGGTCCCTCCGTAGGTGCGGACTCGTAAATGCGAGCCACTAGTCGTAAAAGCAAAAATTGTCCTATCCGAGTTGGGATTGTAGGTGCGATCATTTGTCCGCAAAAGCGGATTCACGGATGAGAAAGCTTCCTTTGCAGAAGCGGAACTTGGGGAAACAACCTTTGGCTTCACCGCAAACTCAATCGTTTCTCCGCAGAAGCGGGCTCGCAAATGCAAGCATTATAGTATGAAATTATTTTTTCTAGATTTGACCCGTTCGAAATTAGAAAATCGAGGGAAAGGCCTTCTAATTGATTTGTTTAGCGTGGTTTAAGTTAAGTGACATGTCTAACCTTGTCTGGGGGAAATTCCCCATAGGATTTGGTACTCTTGTTACAATTATGATATGTGGAGGCCGTGTACGCAAGGTGACGAGCATGTACACGGGCTAAAATATTGAGATTTCCGATTTTAGCTACGTAGATTTATTTTTATGCTTTAACTGAGCTACTTTAGCATATTATAGTTACCATATTTAGTCTAATTTTACATGTTTATTTGTCTTATCTCTTATTTGAAACTTGTACTACATGTTTAATGGAACTACTTGTTGTTCTTAATCTCGTATTTATTATTTAACTTGGGAGATTCTTTACTTGAAAATTTGCTATCCTTGAAATATCTTGTTGTTTATTTGCAAAGGTGGTGGTTTCTATTGAGGCAAAGTATAAATTGTGAAATATTTAGTTGTTTTGATTGGCATTCGTGTCAATGTCAAGAGAATTGTTTGGTTGTTTGCACCAGGTTTCTGTCGTGCTGTTATTATTGTTTACACGAGGTTTCTGTCATGTTGTTATTATTAATTATACGCATGCGGTGGTATAAAGTCTGAATGTTAAAACACATGCGGTGAGATAAGGTGGGCTTGATACAAGGTCCATCCTGCAAAGTATGAAGCTTATTCTCCTCCTTTTGAAATTTAACGAGGAAGAAATCAAATCCTAGATCAATTAGTGGAAGATTTTCAATAGGTTTCCATTATGTTTAAATTTTTTGGCGAAGAGGCTGGCATCCAACTTCGACCAAAAACCTTGATAATAACCGTATGTTTCCATGGAGCATAGAGTATATTTTTTCTTCTAGTGAGAGTGGGATAAAGATTGAAGGGTAAGTAGGTTCCTCCATTTCAACAGTGATGTCGAGGCTAGGGGTTAGGGAGTAAGGTTGATGGGCATATGAAGATGTATTGTTGTTAGAGATCAATGTGCTAAGGTATGACTGGTTGTTATAATTAGTAGGTTGCGTTGTGGAATCAGGTGGTTCAATGTTCATAGTGCCATCAGTGGAGGTGCTAAATGCTTTTACTGGTGTTTGTGAGGAAGAGTAATATTCATGATGGAAAAGTGTGTATTTTGGAAAAAATTTTATAGCTTGATTTGCAACTTTACTACATGTTTAATTAAATTACTTGTTTTTCGTAATCCCGTATTTATTATTTAACTTCTGAGATTCTTTACTTGAAAATTTGCAATCCTTGAAATATCTGGTTGTTGAGTTGCAAAGGCGGAGGTTTCTATTGCGGCAAAGCGTAAATTGTGTGATATCATTTTTTTAGTTGTTATGTTTCGCATTCGTGTTATTGTCGAGAGGATTGTTTGGTTGTTTGCACAAGGTTTATGTCATGCTACTATTATTATTTACACGAGGTTTCTGCCGTGTTATTATTATTATTGATACGCATGCGGTGAGATAAGGTGGACTTGATACGCGTGACTAGTAGGGGAACTACTAGAAGTGTGACGACCCGACCCGTCGTCACGAGAGTTACTGCCCGTTCCCCCTTATTGTGTTGTTTCATGTTCTATATCAGTATTAAAGTCTATCGGGTGAATTTGGATTGATTCTGATTGAAAATAAGGCATATAGCCTCTTAGAAGGGAGTTTGTTTCAGAAAAGTCAACCGGAAGTTGACTATGTGGTTAGAGGGCTCGGATGTAAATTCCGGTTACTCGGTTAGCTTCGGGAGGTGATTTATGACTTAGGAGAGTGATCAGAATTGAATTTGGAGGTCAGGTATAGAAATAGGCTTGAATTGGCGAAGTTGGAAATTTTGGCAGAATCCGGTTGATAGGTGAGATGTTGATCCAGGAGTCAGAATGGAATTCCGAGAGTTGCAGTAGCTTCGTTAGGTGATTTTGGATATGTCTGCAAATTTTCAGGTCATTCAGACGTCGTTGGGGCGGGTTTTTGATTGAATGTTAATTTCGGAAGTTTTAAGGAAAATTAGGCTTGAATCCGTGAAAATTTGATGATTTTTGTGTTAAAGGACATGTTTTTATAAGTGGAACAAGTTCGTATGACGTTTTAGAGTGGGTTGGTGTTTTTAGTTGAGGTCCCGGGGGCGTCGGGGTGATTCGGATGGTTAAACGGAAGGAAATTGGTAAAATTGCAGGTCTGTAGTTTTAAGTCTTCTGGTATTTCCGCTTCTGTGAAATTGGACCGCAGAAGCGCGTCCGCAAAAGCGAGGGGATTGAGTGCATAAGCTATTTTTGTGCATGAGTGGGAGTTCCGCAGAAGCGGACCCCTTTCCGCAAAAGCGGAGTCGCAGAAGCGACATTGGCACCGCAGAAGCGGTCATGGGATTTTTGGTGTAGACCGCAGAAGCGGTCATTGGGCCGCATAGGTGAAACCGCAGAAGCGGTTTGGTATCCACAAAAGCGGATTCTGAGGGGTTTGAGTGAAACCGCAAAAGCGGTTGTTTTACCGCAAAAAGCGGGACCGCAGAAGCGGTCATTGGATCGCAGAAGCGAAAATCGCAGGGGGTTTAAGTGCATCAGTGTTATGAAATTTCAGAAGTGTAAAAACATTTGGGGCTTCGAACTAAGAGAGGATTTAGGCGATTTTGAAGAGGAATTCGAGGAGCATCATTAGGTAAGACCTCTAGGACTTAGATTATGTCATTATGGTATTAAAACATGGAATTAGTCACTGAAATTGGAGGAATTAAAGGGTAAAAATGGTAGTTAGGGTTTAAGGCCTAAGAGAGTTTCAATTGATGATTTGAAGGGTCTATTGGACTCCCATTTTGATAAATTTTATATGTATGGACTCGTGGAGGGATGAGGATTCCAAAAATGTAAATTTCATAATTGTTCGAGAAGCGGCCCCGGGGCTCGAGTTTTGACAACTTTGTGTTTTTGGGTGTTTTTCGAGTTATTTCGATTGGGTTACGTTCCATTAGCCTATTTTGATGTATTCCTATTGGTTTTGATCTGATTTGGCACCCGTGGAGGTCGATTCTCGAGGGAAAGGCATTGTGGACTAGTTTTTTAGCCGGTTCGAGGTGAGTAATAGATGTAGATGATGATCTGAGGGTTTGAAACCCCGGTATATCACACTGTGACGCTATATTGAGGCGAGACACGTGCTCTACGGCGAGTGCGTGGTCGAATGTGATCAGGGACTATGGCTTAGTCCGCCCGAGTGATGTTGTGTTGTGTTGTTAGCTATAAATTAGCTGGCAAACCTCCTACTTGGAGGGTTATGGATATATTTGGGCTGCGTGCCGGTTATTTGGATCCCGTCAGGATCGTTATCACTGTTTCTATGCATTATAGCATGTTTTCATGATATCAGCCCTGAGTTAAACACTGTCTAAATATGATTTGCAAATTCTGAGATTTTAAACACCTAAGTATAATTCTGATAATTGAAACTAAAAATGGTAAGTATGATTGTGCATTCATGATTATGCATGGATCGGGTTGCACGCCGCAGAGGGTGTGATATTATATTGCGCTTGGGCTGTAGGAGCCCCTCCGGAGTCTGAACCCCCCCACAGTGAGCGCCGGGTACCCATGGATCGGGCTACGCGTCGTGGCGATCATGTGCATTGCATTCATGCATTGATATATTCATCTGCTTTGACTGTTTCTGTTACCTGTTGTTACATTGTTAAACGTGAAGGAGTACTGGCTTAGCTTCACATGGTTGTATATTGGGAATTCCTACTTTCCAGTCATTATATATGTCTATTACCACTGAGTTGGAAGTACTCACTTTACTCCCTGCACCTTGTGTCCAGATTCAGGTACTCCAGGAGCTATCTGAGCTTATTGCTGTTCTTCAGGGCTTTTACACGGAGTTGTCGAGGTAGCTGCCTAACGTCCGCAGGACCCGACTTCTCCCCTATTTCCTGTTATTTGACTTTTCCGCGTACTTCAGACTATGTTGTTTTATAGTATATTTATGCCATTCTGGTAGAGCCTCCTGACTCATGACCCCCAGATCCTTGGGAGGTTGTTCAGTATTGTTGATTTTCGGATTTATTTCTATCTTTCAGTTATTCTCCTAGTTAAATGGTGTTAATGATTTTCAACCAAATGGTTTTGAGCTTTACGCTCTGGTTGAGAGTGAAATTGGTCGGGCTTGCCTAGCAGTTGTGTTTGGCGCCATCACGACCGGGGTTGGGGTCGTGACAAGTTGGTATCAGAGCCTAGGTTACTAGGCCTCATGAGTC